>PVHX01014783.1:0-49119 GCA_004024805.1 Geosciurus inauris
TTAAAAAAAAGAGTTGACATCTGTTTACCTGTCACTAGGGGAGTAAACAAACAAGCAATGTTTAAAAATCATAGTGGTCTAGGGCCATTCAAGGACAAAAAGGCCTGTGTATTTTAAGAATTTCTATACAAATGCATATAAAAATTGATAAAAAAGAATAAACTCATGAAGAAAAGGCTAAGTTCTATTAGGTGCTTTTTAAGAAGGCAGAGACACGATCCATCTTAGATTAAAAAATTATTCAAGAGCTAAGTAGGGAATTAAAGGTATTAGATAATTAGAAAACATTAATAAGTTAATTTTATTCCTAAGTGATGAAAGTTACCTATCACTGTATATATACTTCTCTGGCAAAATAATGGCTTTGTAAACAAACCCAGAAGGGATGCTCTCCCCTCTTCATTCAGTGGAAGGGACTGATGTACAGAAACCTTTTCAGAGTTACTTCTGACTATCCTAGTCTTTCTTTATAGTGGCTGAAAGACATAATTCCTTCTGATGTGCACCCCTTCAGTGCTTTCAAACAAGTCAATTTATAGTATTTTAGTATATAATTACTGAGATATTAGGTTGCATTATATTCTAAAAATGCTTCAATATCTGTGGTCTGTGTTCCAAATTTCATTTTAAATTCCTTTCTTCTGTTGCCATTACCTATGTAGGTATTTTAAAATAACTGTAAAAATGCAATTGTAAGTCTACTTATAATACAGTCAATAAATATTTGCTGTTACTGAAAACACTAAATCTTAGCAATAAATATCTTTGGTTACTTCTTACACAGCCGTGACATATGGGGCACACATAAAGGGGAAAAAAATAAAGTGAAAAAGAGCAAGCCTTACACATCATTTAGTTCAGCTACTCTGCCAAGAAATTCTTCATAAGTTAAGGAGCTACTTTCTCGAACCAATATGACGTGTTTTGCTACTTTTTCTGGTAACTTGTTAATAACCAACTGTGTCTGATCCGAAATTTGCTGTCCCATGATGAAATGATGTCTTTTAGAATCCAGAAAGTGTTGCTTCACATAGTTTCTGTCAAATACATAAAAAAGTTACTTTTACACACAATGTAAACAGCAATATATTCATCTTTCAAATAAAGAAAGAAAAACTAGGAAGAGTTCAGTAGTCTTATACGAGTCTAATACAGAATTTTTTCAAATGACTATATTTTCAAAGTTAAGATATATTTTATTTTTCAGAATCACATAGCTAAATTAGAAGATGGGATTCACTTATGATATTGGGAGGGTGATGAACCTCTAATTCTCATACATGGGACAGTCAAGTAATTGTATTTAATAGAAAATTGTTTACCTTATTTAATATTCCTAAGAGCATTTTCTGACTGCTAATCACATGTCAGACTCCAAAATAATTGCTTTCCATATATTATATCATTTATTTCTTACATCCTTTGAGGTAGATGTTATCATATTCCTGTTTTATGGATACAGAAATGAAGCCAAGTCTTATGTAAAATATATAGTACAGAGTGAAAGTGAACTTTGAACTTCTCTTTTTAATATTCTAATGCTCAAATACATTCTTAACCACTATGATACACTGGCTCATGATAAAATTATATCAGCTAAAATCTTTTATTTATCAATGTGCAACTTTTTAATTTAAAATACATTAAAACTAATCAAGTTTTTTGGTTTGAAAAATTCAATAAAATTAAAATGTTAAGATAATTTAACCACCTCATATTTTCTGCCTATGGATTAAAAAAAGACAGCTCTTTTGCTCTTTAATTCTGCGAGGTATATTTAATTTAGAATTTATGTAGTTTGTTTTCTAAATAAGAATATTTTTTAGTTAAAAGGCTGGATCACTACTAATAATCTACTCTTATAGAGTAATAATTTGTTGAATTGGCTTTAAAATTTAACCACAAAACATTTACATAATAACCACGTAGTCTAAAATCTTGAAAGATATAATCCTATGTGTTGTGGCTAGAGAAGAGTTGGAAGTGTTTATTTTAGATAGTTCTTTTCCTTTGGTAAATAATGATTGAACAGAATACCAAGCACTGAGAATCTGGTTAAAATTCAGCTAAATTTTAGTATTTGTCTACGGTCATGTATTCAATAACTACATGTGATATTCCTACTCAATACAAATACTATTAATAGTAAAAGCAGTTCACATTTGTTGATCACTTCCATTGTGTAACACATACTGCTAAGCACTTTACATGTATTTGTAGATTCAGTTATTTAAATTCCCAGAATAACCATTGTATGGATGAAGAAACAGGACAGTTAAGGAAACAAGCACAGAAAGAGTAAAGTAACTTGCCCAAAGTCACATAGCTAGTAGTAATTTTTTCTTAATTTTTTAAAAATAAAGATAGGAAATGAAAAATTAATAATAATTTAAAAAAATCTGATCTCTGAGGAAATTCTATTTCATTTACCCATTAAAGACTATCATTTTATTTCACAAATTAACATCTATACCATATAAAGTGGATGAAATAGTAACAATTTCACAGGAAAAGCTTTGTCAGGAAACTTATTTCATCATTTAATGAAAAAATAAAGTTATAGCTTTAAATATAAAACTATTTTAAAACATAAGTATGTACAATTTGCTTTTGGTATTAAATACTAATGTACTATATTTGAGGTTTATTCTCTAAGTTACCTTAAATATAGGAAAAGTACAATTGTCCTAAAAAAAGAAAAACTCTACAAGTACTGTTTTGAATCTGAGCCTACTTGGCAACAATAATTCATATTAGATAGAAATGAAAAGAAGTTGTTGAGGAAGATACAGGTATTAAAAACAGAAAAAACTCTGAAGGTAAAATTACATTTTTAAACATGGCCAAGTAGATTTATAGGAACTATATCCAAAGAGAAACAAGTAAAGATACTAAATTTGAGGGGGGTGTCTAGAGCATTCACCATCAGTGATTTCTGAGTATTACAGACTATTGACATACTATGATGTTGCACAATTTGTTTTAGTCTAAGTAATCTAAAAATAAAAAAAGAAACCTCAAAAATTGAATAGAATATGACATTAGAATAAAAGTCCTTTCTAAGAAAATGACTTCACCTTTATGTTCACAACATATATACATTAAAATGACATATTGTCCTTATTTTTCTTGTTCTCATTCGAACTTGTGAAAGCTGTATCAGGAACAAATGGTTTCGGACCAGCATTAGGCATCCACTGTCTCACATTATCTTTTTAAAAATTAAATGTAACAAGTACCATGTGCCTGGTGCTTATGCTCCAGGGATATGACAGAGAGCAAAAGAAACATGGTTCTTATCACCATAGAGCATACAATACAGTGGGCAAGAGACACTATTCATACAAATAAGTATATAATTACAAAATGAGAAATACTAAGCCAAACAAATACAGGGTGCTATGAAAGTCTACATAAGAAGGATCTGACCTAGTCCTGTGTCAGGAAAGAAGTTCCTGGGAAAATATCTGATTTGAGTTCAGGACACTTGGAGTTAGTAAGAGAAGAGGGATGGTGCATGGTAAGAGCAGGGCATTCCAGACTGAAGTTAAGGAAAATGTCTGAGATAGGAAAGATCATGGTGTCTTTGAGGTAATTTTTTTTTTTTTTTTTTAGTACTGGGGATTGAACTCAGGGGTACTCGACCACTGAGCCATATCCCCAGCCCTATGTTGTGTTTTATGTAGAGACAGGGTCTCACTGAGTTGCTTAGCGCCTTGCCATTGCTGAGGCTAGCTTTGAACTCATGATTCTCCTGTCTCAGCCCAGCCTCCCAAAGTGCAGGGATTACAGGCGTGCACCACCGTGCCTGGCTTTGAGGTAATTTTTAAAAGACCAGAGTAACTAAAGCAGAGAGACTGAGGGAAAGGGAGACTGGCACCAAAAGATGGGCTGTTTAACATTTTTATTGATGACCTGAAGACAAGACTGCATGTCTGTCCAATCTGCGAATGACCAAAATTGAAATAATATCCAGAGAATCAAGATTAAAATAGGCACTGCCCTGCTGAAATTAAAATTATGTTAAATACAGCAAAAAGTTAACTCCTGAATATGTTTTGAAAAGTCAACTGCACAAAAACATCTGTTTTTTAGGTTAGATGCACCTAAATAAAGCAGTTAAAAAATACAAAATAAAAGTTAATCAAAATAAGTCAAGAGTATAATAGAGACACTAAAGATGCTAAAATAATCCTAAACTCTTACTAGAAGCAAATGTCCAGAACAAGAAGCCTACTCGTCCCATTATGCTCTATAATGTTTTAACCACAATGAAGGTCTATATTCATAAGTAATCATCCTTTTAAAGGGTACTAATAAGTTAGAACATATTTAAGATGTTACAAGTCTAGAAAAGGAAACAAAATTATCTATTCTAGCATGGTTTGGTAACCCAGAGCAACATGACTGGTTTGCTCAAATATTTTAGGAGCTACCATGTGAAAGAGGAAATAAGATTTATATTACAGTTACAAAGAACAGAATGGTCAAAAAGTATAAATTAGAGGCAAATTTCAGTTGAGTGTAAGAATGTCTTGCTATTTAGTGATATATGTGAACCTCTTCGTGGAAGTTTGAAGTGTTAATTAAAATTAGAAGTTCATCTAGATGATTAACAGATTTTTCCTGGGTGGGAAGTAGATCAGGTGACCTTAAACCTAATATTGAGAGTAATCCAAATGAAACTTAACCTTCTTTCTAAATTTCCTGTTCCAAGTTAATAAAATGCAATAACTCTCTAATCAACCAGTTGGAAACTGAGACCCAAGAAAAGCAGAGACCTAAAATAGGGCTAAAAGCTTAGATGCTACGTTGGACCAAGAGTAGTAAATTGTGAAAATATGTTGAAACAAAGGATTTTGGGCTACAGCAGCTACTTGTGGAAAGTGAGAAAATAAGTTACTTTAAGGTTTAGTTGTATAGATTTCTCTTAGCCTTGATTGCCCATGTCTAATGTTGAGAATGTCTTCTTTAGCCAGGCGTGGTGGCACATGCCTGTAATCCCTGCACTTTGGGAGGCTGAGACAGGAGAATTGCGAATTCAAAGTCAGCCTCAGCAATGGCGAGGCACTAAGCAACTCAGTGAGACCCTGTCTCTACATAAAAAACACAAAATAGGGCTGGGGATGTGGCTCAGTGGTTAAGAGCCCCTGAGTTCAATCCCCAGTACCAAAAAAAAAAAAAAAGAATGTCTTCTTTTCCCTTGGTACAGGGAAAGTACCTTTCACATTGGGGTTTTATCTTCTGCTTTCAAGAAGAAAAAGGAAAATCAGAGTGCACTTCTTAAACCTCTACTTTTTAAGTGCCTATAACTCAAAAAAATGATCCTTATGCCAAAGTGGCATATTTTGCTACATTGATCACCAAAATCTATTTACAAGGAAGCCTTAGTTGCTTATTTATTGAGTTAGAAACTGTTTCCCTTTGTTTCTGTATTGTTTCAATTGATGTTCTAACTTTGATAAAGTTTATAATCTAAGGCAGAATATTAACTTGTTTTTCTGTAATTAAACTTGGTATCCAGGAAACCTCATCACTTGACTCCTTAGATTAAAATACAACAGTATTTAGCCAAGATATCTGGAATGGTGGTTCTCACCCTGGTTCGGGAGGAAGAATTTTGAATTACAGTTTATTTTAAACAAAATATTGATAAAAATTAATGTATAACACTAGCCTAAAAATACAACTGTTAAACTGTTAGTTATATATAATATAAAACTGCAACCAAGAGTAAATGTTCACAAAGACAATCTGTTGAGGCCATCCTTTAGCCACCAGCCACAGCTTTTTCAGCATCTGTCTTTGGTATTTTACCCATTTTTGTCATAGCATATATCATCAGTTAAGTCACTTGCCCATTCACCTCCATGAGCTGCTTGAGGATAAGAGCTATGTTCTCTCTTTTAGAAAATACATAGGTACATAATGTTTTTCTAAAAGAATGCAGTAAATACTGTTGACAGCTTTTGTTTTTTAATTATTTGCTTAGTAATTCTTTTGACTCTTGTTAATTTGTCTAGTCATCTATTAGTAAGGACTTGGAGATAAGTAGAAGTTAAAAACACATATGGAAGAAAATAATGCAAAACTGCAAAACCTTATAATTAATGTTGTATAAGTTGGAAAACATTCATTATTTGATATTAACAAAATACCTCTAAATCACGGAAGAGTAGTGTTGCATAGGAACATAATTTGCAAACCACCAGCATAAAATTCAGCAAAAAAAACACAAATCTATGGTCAAGATTTCTCAAAGAACTAGCAGCTCTCAAACTACTTTGTCACTTTTAACATAGTCTTTTCTAGCAAGATAAAAATTTGCTTTCAGAAAACATTTAAAGGTTTTTCTAGATAAAGAACTGTTATTTTGAAACTCACAAGACCATCAAGGATTCCAAAAATGCCATTCTCCAGTGGGTGGTACATACAGTTGGTCACTTCTTTTTCTAACAAATGAACTGTTGTAGTTTAAATATTTCTTACAAAAATATAACAACCATATCATGGCTAATTGGCACACACACAAAAAATAGCCCAGAACCAAAAACCAAATCAAAACAAAAAGTCCACAAATAATTTTGCAAATTTAAACCACAATCCATTCATAAAAGGATTAAAAGCAAAACTGAAAGTGCAACAAGATGACTAGTTGACAAGAAATGAAACATTTAGAAAATCTCTCTGAAATTTGTTCTCTATCAAATTTTGTATCAAATTTACTTACAAAAAGATACTTACTGAAATGATCATCATCTATTTTCATGTCAACTTTAATCTCAGTAATAAGTAAGTAATAAGTACTAAGATACAACTAGTTCCCTAAGGATACTGTTACTCATTGCTTACTCAAACTCTACATCTGTAAGCAGGAATGGACTTACTTTTCAAGATAGAAAATTAGCAGTTAAAACAGATACACAGTGAAACAATTAGGCCAATCACAGTCAATAGAGTTTGGAATAGCTATCCTGGGATCAAAGATTTTTTCCATATATTTTATTGGTACATTATAATCACACATAATGGAATTTGTTACATATTTGTAAATGCACACAATACAATGATTTGCTCAATATGTCCCTAGTATTTCCCCTTTCCCTCTCCTCCTCTGGTCCCTGATGCCTCTCTACTGGTCTAGGATCAAAGACCTCAGGAGAAAAGAAAAGAAAATGAAAAAAGAAAGAACCCCCTGACCCCCGCCACCACCACAAGAAAAACTAGATAGATATTAGATATATAGATATATATAAAACAGTCTTGGGAAATTAGTGGATTTCTAATAGCATCAATGTGTTTACTAAAACCTTTTCGTATTTAGAAAAATACATTACACTTGTAAGAATTCTCTGTGGAGCTTCCCAGCCTTTTTAGGAAAAAGAGGAGAAGGGAAGTGTGTATTTAGATAAAAACCAAGAGGGTTCGGGTGACAAAAAATTAACATGTTTTTGAAAAACACAATCATATTCTGGAGGAAAATACTTAGAAACTGAGGTCAGGCAGCAAAAAGGAAAAAATTCCATACTATTTTTGAGTTCTGAATTCAAAAAGCACCACTTCTCAGAGGGATGGCTTCAATATAGAGGACACTATTTCAGGATCATTGGTAGCTCATGCTCCAGGCAAAATTCCCAACGGATGAAGCTCACTTTATAGCCAGAAGAATGGGCAGAGGGGAGTGGTAATGATAAACTTTGCGCTGAAGATGTTAAGAATTATAAAGAATTGGAGGTGTTACTGCAGCTTCATAAATACACCAGAGGAAAGAAATTAATGCTGAGCACTGTAAAACGGGGCAGGGTCAGAAAATGACAATGCCTATTTAAGGAGGCCAGGGCTATATTTCAACAATGATAGCAAATCCACATTTTATAACACGACACAAATAATTGCAGAAATACTTTCAAAAGCTAACAGGGTTTCTTTCCCTTCTGTGCAATCGCTACAGTTATTATTAGCAAGGAAACTTTTTTTTTTATTCCTTAGTAGATAGTTTGACAATCAAAGGCGTTGGGCAACAGTGTGCTAAGAACGACTTGGCTTCTCTGAGCTGAAGCCCCCGGGCAGAGTTTCTCCTCAGGAGTGTTGCACCCGGCGAGGCACAGCCGGCTTTCTGCCTCAGCCCCTTCTCAGTGCACCTGCACTTGTAACCAACAGCTAAATCCTGCGTTCGGTCGACTAACTGCGCCGGCGGCAATATTCAAAAACAAAACAAAACAAAACAAAAACACCACAAAAAAAAAAAACCGGTTCTGGGCTCCAGGAGGAAAACCTTCCCTCCCGGGCCCCCAGAACCACCTCCAAAGCGGAACAAATCACCACATCCTAGGCACTGGAAACCGCCGGGTGGAGACCGGCGTCCACCCAAAGGCCTTCCAAGCCAGTCCCGCGCCCTAAGCCCAGGCCTGGAACAGGCCTAGCTCCCCAGCTCAGCAGTCGAGGCTTGGCTGGCGTTTCTACTTCCAGCTCGAGGGGCGTGGAGCAGCTAGGAAGGGGCACCGCGAGAAGACAGCGCTGCGGAGCTCACCCAGGTTCAAGGCATCGCGTTCCCGGTGGCACGGACGCCGCCTCGGCCCGGGCTCAGACCAGCAGGTGACGGCTTGGCGGCCGACCCGGTCGCACCTCAGTGACGCGAGGCCCCGCCCCCGGCGCGTTGCCTGGAGACCGTGCTTCAATCTTACTCCGCCTGGCTCGGCCCCGCCTCTCTCCTCTTCTGGCCAGTGGACTTCCGAGGCCTGAGCGCGGGGAACCTGTTCAGCCCCGGCGGTGGTGGCTGCCCAGGACTAGGAATTCGAAGCACCGAAAGCCCTTTCCTGACAGGCTGCTCCAGGCAGGGGGTTCTGTGGAGTAGACTTGGGGATGGCCTGGCCGACTCCCGCCTCTGCAGTGGAGGAAGGCCTCACTGCTATCCTCGGGTTTGGTTGTGGGTTGGGTTCCAGGCGACCACTCAACAAAGACTCTCCTCATCTTCCTCCCATCATAGCTACACAGATGATAGCTACGTAGCTATCATCTCCTTCCTCGATTATGAAATAGGGTCGATTATGGCCATGTAGCTGGGTTGTTAAGCGTAAAAGAGAACGTGTGGAAAACCTCCTGCATTATTATGAACACATGTTGGCGATATTATTGCTTTTCAGAACAGTTTAGTCAATAATTGCTGTCCATAGCCGGGCGCGATGGCGCACGCCTGTAATCCTAGCACTTGGGAGGCTGAAACAGGAGAATCGCAGAGTTCAAAGCCAGCCTCAGCAATGGCGAGACGCTAAGCAACTGAGAGAGACCCTGTCTCTACATAAAACACAAAATAGGGCTGGGGATGAGGCTCAGTGGTTGAGTTCCCCCGAGTTCAATCCCCGGTACCAAAAAAAAAAAAAAAAAAAAGTTGCTGTCCATTAAGCATTTGTTGTGTTTCAAATACTGCACTAAGACATTTTATAGGCATCACTCTTGTTTAAGTAATATGCTCAAAGTTACACAGGCAGTAAACAGCAGAGCAAGGATTTAAACCAAAGTATGGCTTACACTACTCTATGTCTAGCAGCTAAATTAAACTGCTAGATTAATGTTTGGACACCTATCACCAGTCATTTGTAGATTTAAAGGAATTAATCAATGGGGAACGAATTTTACCAAATGAAGCTATGTCCATGTACAATATAGCACAATGAATCTTGCTATGATGATAATGCACAAATTAACATAATAATAGAGGGGAGATTAGCAGAGTAGACCAAGTGGATGGGGAAGGGTGAGGGAGATGGAAAAGGAAGGTACTAGGGAAGGAATTTGAGCAAATTATGTTATGGCATACCGAATCCCACTATTAAGTATAATTATAAAGCAGCAATAAAAATGCCTTCAAAAAAGCTTAATCCTGTCCTTTTAAAATAAGTAATATCCATTGACTGCTTACTATGTGTCAGACCTTGCGCTAAGGACTATAAAGGTATTCATCCGTTTTATCCTTACAGCAATCCTGTGAGGTAGGTATAAATACCCTCATTTTACAGGTGAAGAAACAGGCTTAGGTCAATTTTTCCAAGGTCAAAGGAATAAGGAGCAGCACCAGATTCAAACCCAAGCCTACAGAACTCTGAGCCTGTGCTTTTAACTCTTGTTTTAAACTGCCTCAGTAAGATGGTAAGACTTCATCAAGATGACTGTGTTTGCTTGTCCACCATTGTCTCCCTGACAATCAGCACAATGCCTAGCTTGCAGTAGTTCAAAACTTTGACCACTTGATAAATATGTGAACACTGGGAAGGCAAAAAAACTTAAAACTTAAGTGATTAAAAATATCACTAAAACTAATGATTTGGTAAATTAAAAAAATATTTAAATTCAACAAGTTCTATGGTTCAGCCAAATTTGGGCCTGAGAGTCAGAAATATTATTATGTAAAAATTGCCTTTAATTAAACATTGCATTGGAGATTCTAGTCAGTGCAATAAAACAAAACTAAGAGATAAAATGCAACTAGGCTGGGAAAGAAGATCTAACAGTCTTTATTGGCATAAGAAAATACTATGAATCATGAAAAAAGAAGGGAGACCAGTAGAATAGAGAAAGAGGGCCAGGTGGAGGGAGGAGAAGAGGGAAAGGAAATGAAATTGACCAAATTGTATTGTGTGCATGTACAGTACGTAACAATTCTATTATGAACAATTATAATACAACAATAAAAAAGAAAACACTACGGAATTCCACAAAAAAGCTATTACAACTTAGCTTTTTGTTTAGTAGAAGTTGCAGGATGCAAAGTCAATATATAAAACTCAGTTGTTCCTATAAACTAGCAATGAATAATTGGAAATTGAAATTTTAAAAATATCATTTGGTAGCAAAAATATAATATACTTAGGGACAAATTAAGACCAAACGTGATATACATATTTAAAACTACAAAACCTTGCTGAGAGAAGACCTAAACAAATAGAGTTACACAGTTTTTGAGCCAGAAAGATGTCATTCCTGTCTAAACTGATCTTGAGATTCAAGGTAATTTCAATAAAAATCCTCACAGGCTATTTTGTGAAAATTACCAAGCTAATTAAAAAATTTAGATGGAAATGTACAGAACCTAATATAGCCAAGACTTTGATCATGTGTGACGACTTATACAACCTGCTTTCAAGAAGTGTTATAAGACTAAGTAGAACAAATTAAAAATAAATAAATACCAATGAACAATAAAGAAGCTTTTGTATATATTGCCCCATTGCTTCTAAATTATTATTCATATTTTTATTTATTTTTTATGTTATTTTTTTCACAAATGTAGCACAACTTTTCATTTCTTTGGTTGTACATCATATAGAGTCACATCATTTGTGCAATCATACCCTTACATAGGGGTAATAATGTCCATCTGATTCCACCATCTTCCCCTGCCCACACAACCCCTCCCCTCCCCACCCTCCCCTCTGCTCAATCTGAAGTTCCTCCACTCTTCCCTTGGCCCTTCCCCCATTATGGATTAGCATCCACTTATCAGAGAAAACATTTTTTGGGATTGGCTTACTTTGCTTAGCATGATATTTTCCAACTACGTCCGTTTACCCATAAATGCCATAATTTCATTCTTCTTTAGGGTTAATATTCCATTGTGTATATATACAAGTTTCTTTATCCATTCATCTATTTAAGGGCATCTAGGTTGTTTCCACAGTTTAGCTATTGTGAATCGAGCTGCTATAAACCTTGAAGTGGCTGCATCACTATAGCGTGTTGATTTTAAGTCCTTTGGGTATAGACAGAAAAGTGGGATAGCTGGGTCAAATGGTGGTTCCATTTCAACTTTTTAAAGGAATCTCCATATTGCTTTCTAAAGTGGTTGCACCATTTTTCAGTCCTACCAGCAATGAATCAGTGTACCTTTTCCCCTACATCCTCGCCAGCACTTAAAGCTGCTTGAATTCTTGATAATCGCCATTCTGACTGGAGTGAGATGAAATCTTAGAGTAGTTTTGATTTGCATTTCTCTAATTGCTAGAGATGTTGAACATTTTTTTATAAAATTTTTGATAATTGTATATCTTCTTTTGTGAAATGTCTGCTCATTTCCTTAGCCCATTTATTGACTGGGCTATTTGTTTTTTTCATGTTAAGTTTTTTGAGTTTTTTATATATCCTGCTCAATCTGATGTGAATTTGGTAAAAATTTGCTCCCATTCTATATGTTCTCTTCACTTCATTGATTGTTTCTTTTGCTGAGAAGCTTTTTAGTTTGAATCCATCCCATTTATTGATTCTTGATTTTATTTCTTGCACTTTTGGAGTCTTCTCAAGGAAGTCAAGTCCTAAGCCAACATGATAAGGATTTGGGCCTGCTTTTTCTTCTATTAGGTGCAGAGTCTCTGCTCTAATTCCTAGTTGAGTTTTGTACGGGTTGAGAGATGGAGGTTTAGTTTCATTTTGCTGCATATGGACTTCCAGTTTTGCCAGCACCATTTATTGAAGAGGCTATCTTTTCTCCAATGTATGTTTTTGGCACCTTTGTCTAGTATGAGATAACTGTATTTATGTGGGTTTGTCTCTGTGTCTTCTATTCTGTGCCATTGGTCTACATGCCTGTTTTGGTGTTAATACTGTGCCATTTTTGTTACTATAGTTTTGTAGTATAGTTTAAGGTCTCGTATTGTGGTGCCTCCTGCATCACTCTTCTTCCTAAGGATTGCTTTGGCTCTTCTGGGTCTCCTATTTTTCCAAATGAATTTCATGATTGCTTTTTCTATTTCTATGAGGAATGTCATTGGAATTTTGATTGGAATTGCATTAAATCTGTATAGTGCTTTTGGTAGTATGGTCATTTTGACAATATTAATTCTGCCTATCCAAGAATAAGAGAGGGGCTGGGGTTGTGGCTCAGTGGTAGAGCACTTGCCTAGCATGCGTGAGGCACTGGGTTCGAGCCTCAGCACCACATGTAAATAATAAATGAATAAAATAAAAGTCCATCAACAACAACAAAAATAAAAAAAAAAAAGAATAAGAGAGGTCTTTCCATCTTCTAAAGTCTTCTTTAATTTCTTTCTTTAGTGTTCTATAGTTTGTATTGTAGAGGTCTTTCATATTTTTTGTTAGATTGATTCCCAAGTTTTTATTTTTATTTTTTTGAGGCTATTGTAAATGGGGTAGTTTTCCTAATTTCTCTTTCAGAAGATTCATCACTGATGTACAGAAATGCATTTGATTTATAAGTGTTGATTTTATATCCTGCTACTTTGTTGAATTCCTTTATTACTTCTAGAAGTTTTCTGGTGGAATTTTTTGGATCCTCTAAATATAGAATCATGTTGTCAGCAAATGGTGATAGTTTGAGTTCTTCTTTTCCTATTTGCATCCCTTTAATTTCTTTTGTCTAATTGCTCTGGCTAGAGTTTCCAGGACTATGTTGAATAGAAGTGGTGAAAGAGGATATCTCTGTCTTGTTCCAGTTTTTAGGGGGAATGCTTTCAATTTTTCTCCATTTAGAATATTAGTCTTGGGCTTAGCATAGATAGCTTTTACAATGTTGAGGTATGTATCTATTATTCCTGGTTTTTCTAGTGTTTTGAATAAGAAGGAGTGCTATATTTTGTCAAATGTTTTTTCTGCATCTATTGAGATGATCATGTAATTCTTATCTTTGAGTTTATTGATGTGATAAACTACATTTATTGATTTTTACATTTATTGTTGAACCAACCTGGGATGAACCCCATTTGATTGTGGTGCACTATCTTTTTAATATGTTTTTGTCTTTGATTTGCCAGAATTTTATTGAGAATTTTCGCATCTGTGTTCATTAGAGATATTGGTCTGAAATTTTCTTTCCTTGATGTGTCTTTGTCTGGTTTTGGAATCAGGGTGATACTAGCCTCATAGAATGAGTTTGATGGGTTCCCTCTTTTTCTATTTCATGGAATAATTTGAGGAGTATTGGTATTAGTTCTTCTTTGAAGGTCATGTAGAATTCAGCTATAAATCTGTCTAGTCCTGGGCTTTTTTTTGTTGGTAGGATTTTAGTGGCATCTTCTATTTCATTGCTTGAAATTGCTCTGTTTAAATTGTGTATATACTCCTGATTCAGGTTGGGTAGATCATATGAATCTAGAAATTGTTGATGTCTTCTAGATTTTTATTGGAGTATAAATTTTCAAAATAGTTTCTAATTATCTTCTGTATTTCAATAGTATCCATTATGATACTTCCTTTTCCATCAGAAATTTTAGTAATTTGAGTTTTCACTCTCCATTTTTTTTAGAGTGGCTAAGGGCTTATCAATTTTATTTATTTTTTCAAAGAATAAACTTTTTGTTTTGTCAATTTTTAAAATTGTTTCTTTTATTTCAATTTCATTGATTTCAGTTCTGATTTTAATTATTTTCTGTATTCTACTACTTTTGATGTTGATTTGTTCCTTTTCCTAGGGCTTTGAAATGTAATGTTAGGTCATTTATTATTCTTATTTTAAATAAGAATAATAAATTTCTTATTCTTTTAAGGAATAAACTCAATGCAATAAACTTTCCTCTTAGCACTGCCTTCATATTGTCCCAGAGATTTTGATATGTTGTGTCAGTGTTCTCATTTACCTCTAAGAATTTTTTTAATCTCCACTCTGATGTCTTCTGCTATCCATTGTTCATTCAATAGCACATTATTTAGTCTCCAGGTATTGGAGTAGCTTCTATTTTTTATTTTATCATTGATTTCTTATTTCATTCATTATGATCTGATAGAATGCAGGGTACTATCTCTATTTTTTGTATTTGCTAAGAGTTGCTTTGTGGCATAATTAATATATGGCCTATTTTAGAAAAGGATCCATAAACTTCTGAAAAGAAAGTGTATTCACTAGTTGATGGATGAAATATTCTATATATATCTGTTAAGTCTAAATTGTTGATTATATTGTTGAGTTATATAGTTTCTTTGTTTAGTTTTTGTTTGGAGGACCTATCCAGTGGTTAAAGAGGTGTATTAAAGTCACCCAGTATTATTGTGTTGTGGTTATTTGATTTTTGAAATTGAGAAGAGTTTGTTTGATTTACTAGATGCTCCATTTTGGGGTGCATATATATTTACAATTGTTATGTCTTGTTGATGTATGTTTCTCTTAAGCAGCATGAAATGTCCTGCTTTATCCCTTCTGAATAACTTTGGCTTGAAGTCTACTTTATCTGATATGAGGATGGAAACTCTGCTTGTTTATGCAGACCATGTGAGTGGTATGTTTTTTCCCAACCTTTCACTTTGAGTCTGTGGATGTCTTTTCTTATGAGATGAGTCTCTAGAAAGCAGCATATTGTTGGGTTTAAAAAAAAATCCAATCTGCCAGTCTATGTCTTTTGATTCATGAGTTTAGGCCATTAACATTCAGAGTTATTATTGAGACATGGTTTGTATTCCCAGTCATTTTGGTTTATTTTTGGTTTTTAACATGACTTAGCTTTTAATTGGCTTTTCCTATAGTGTATTTCCTCCCTTTGCTGATTTTCATTGTTATTTTTCATTTCCTCCTCATGGAATATTTTGCTCAGGATGTTCTGTAGTGCAGGCTTTCTAGCTGTAAATTCTTTTCACTTTTGTTTATCATGAAATGTTTTTATTTTTTCATCAAATCTAAAGCTTAATTTTGCTAGATATAAGATTCTTGGTTGGCATCCATTTTCTTTCAGAGCTTGGTATATGTTGTTCCAGCATCTCCTGGCTTTGAGGGTCTGGGTTGAGAAATCTGTGAAGATACAAATTGGTTTCCCCCTGTAGGTAATCTGAAACTTTTCTCTTGCAGCTTTTAAAATTCCATCATTGTGTATGCTAGGTATTTTCATTATAATGTGCTTTGATGTGGATCTGTTGTAGTTGTAGTTTTGTACAATTGGTGTCCTGTAAGCCTCTTGTATTTGATTTTCCAATTCATTTTCAAGTTTGGGGAAATTTCTGACATTATTTCATTGAATAGATTGTTCATTCCTTTTGTTTGTATCTCTATGCCTTCCTCTATCCTAATAATTCTTAAATTTTGTCTTTTGATATTATCCCATAATTCTTGGATATTCTGCTCATGGTTTCTTACTAATTTCACTGTTTAGTCAACTTTATTTTCAAGATTATATATTTTGCCTTTATTATCTTAGGTTCTGTCTTCCAAATGATCTAGTCTGTTGGTGATACCTTCTACTGAGTTTTTAATTTTGTTTATTGTTTCCTTCATTTCAAGGATTTCTGTTTTTTTTTCCAAGAATCTCTCTTTATTGAAGTAATATTTTGCTTCCTATATTTGCTCATGTAGCTCTTTATCGAAGTGATTTTTGGTTGCCTGTGTTTATTTTCTTATATCATCCTTTAGTTCACAGATCATTTTAATTATGTACATGCTGAAATTTTTCTCTGACATTTCTTCTGTGCTGGCCATGGATTCTAATAATGTAGTATGTTAGCTTGTTTGGGGTACTTTCTTCTCTTGTTTTTTCATGTTGTTTGTGTGTCTTTCCTTCTAGCAGTGCAGACCTGAGGTATTTTCCTACATGTAGGTGCACACCCACCCCCCAGCTTACCCACTGAATTATTATTTTGTCATTTTGGCTGAGCATATTAGTGGTTTGATCTACCTGCACTGGGATGTCAGGCACTAAATCCTTGTTTTAGTCCAAACTGGAATCAGCTTTGTCTCTTGCTTCTCTGCCCAGATACCAGCCAATACCAATGGTGACTGGACATTGTCTCTGAGGTCTACCAGCAGCATAACCTGCACTCCACCCTTCTTTTCAGATTTACTGCTCGGACATATTTTCATGCTGAATTTGCAGATATAAACATCTCCTCCCTGGGCCTCTACTATATAGAAGTTTCAGTTCTATACTTTAACTTGGGAGTATATTTTTACTAGATTCTTTTTAAAAATCTACTAATGGAGAAAACTTGACATGATTTTAAGATATTTTCTCAGGATACTATAGTTTCATGTAGTTTTGCAACATTTAAATCTTTGTTATTACTATTAGTATTTGCAATGTTGATTGTTGCTGAAATAATCTGCATAGCACAGTAGAATACTCAATTAGGTTTTTTGACATTTGTAAAGATTTTGTTTTTAATTAATTTTGTCTTTTGTTTTGTTTTGTTTTGTTTGGTCACAGAAGATGGCAACTTAGCTGAAGGCAAGACCCAAACAAAATAAATGGAGCAGTAAAAAAGGATCTGGAAGAGGCTGAAAAGGGCTCTAATTTTCAGAAAGCAATAGTGTTTAGTGCAGAATTCCAGACTTCCAAGATAGCATAGACTTCAAAGGCTAACATAGAAATCTAGAGACCCAAGAAACAAATGTGCAGATATTTATTAGGCTTGTGATTGCTGAGGGAGCTCAGCTTTCTCTGAATTGACCATAGTCCAAACATACTAGTTTCCCTGTTAAAATAAATATATGACTCCCATAGGTGAATCAATGGCCAACTCAGAGAGTAAAGCTCAGGTATATAATAGCCTTTATGCATTTTTCTGGCTTGTTTACAACTGCATTCTACACCAAGAGAAAGTTATCAAGAACAGAACTTAAAAGGGAAGGAACAATGGGCCCTGTATTGAATGACCTTAGCACTTAACACAGATACCTGGTAACAGGTATAACTTGTAGCTCATGCGATCTCAAAGATTGCTCACATTCACTCAACAACTTACTGAGAGCTTTCTTTGTATGTGCTAACTTTGCAAATAATACATAAGTGCTAATAATGAAAGGAGAAAACATACACAATTATAATACAATATGGCATGTGCTAATTTGGCTATATAATTAGCAAAGGAATTGATTGCAAAGGAAGGAACAAGAAAAGTTTGGTAACATGGTAGTGGGTAACCTCCTAAAATGGTCACCAAAACTTTCTTGGTATTCATCCCTTGTATAATCCCCTCTCCCTAAGAGTTGGACATAGTGACTTGTTTTCAATGAATAGAAGATGGCAAGAGTAATGGGATGCCACTTCCAAGATTTGGTCTAAAAGATTATGACTCTCATCTTTCATACCATTTCTCTGTCTCTTCTGGCTTGCTGCTCTGATGAAGCAAGTTGCCATTTTGTGAGATGTTCCAATGGAGATGTCCACATGGGGAAGAACTGAGGGCAGCCCTTGGCCCATAGCAAGCAAGAAACTATGTCTATGTGAGTGCATTTGGAAGTGAATTCTACCCATATTGAGGCATGAGGTGACTGTAACCCTAGCTGACATTTGAACTGCAGCTTGGTGAGAGACTCCAAAGCAGATCTGGCCATGTGTTGAGGATTCCTGGCCCATAACACATGAAACAACAAGTGGTGTTGTAAGTCATTAAATTTTAAGGTGAGTTATATTGCAGCAAAAGGTAATTAGTACCATTAAGAAGAAAATCAAGGGTGGGCTAGGAATATAGCTCAGTTGGTAGAGTGCTTGCCTTGCATGCACAAGGCCCTGGGTTCAATCCCTAGCACCACATAAAATAAAATAAAACAAATTTTTTAAAAATCAAGGATGACTGAAATGGAACAGTACTTTCAAAGGTGAGAGGGGATAGTACAGATTAAACATTTCTCTCTCCTCAAACATTTATCATTTATGTGAAAACATTCAAAATCCTTTCTTCTAGATTAAAAAAAAATACGGTATGTTATTGTTATCCATAGTTGCCCTATTATGCAATAGCATGCCAGAACTTCTTACTCCTATCCATCTATGACAATATACTCTCCCTATCCCTTCCTCCCCACCACTCTTTCCAGCCTTTGGTAACCAGTATTCTACTCTCAACTTGTAAAAGATGGATTTTTTTTTGGATTCTATGTATAAGTGAGATTATGCTGAAGTTCTCTTTCTGTGCCTGGCCTATTTCATTTCACACAATGATCTCCAGTTCCAATCACATTGCTGCAAGTAACAGGTTTTCATTCTTTTCTATGGCTGAGTAGTATTTCCATGTGCACATGTATATGTGATATCTATATCTATATATACACATACCACAACAACTTGGATTGTTTCCATTTTTTTTTTTTTTTTTTACCGCCAGGCAAGGCTTTATTGGAAATACATACTCTCAGGATGAATTTGCCCATCCATCAGAGTGTGTACGGGAGAATGGCGCACGTGTTCCAGGGTACAAAAAATTTTAAAAGGCCCGGTCAGGAAGGGGAGGGCGTAAGGAAGGAAGAGAAGGTCAGAGTCCTTCTTGGATAAATCAGGAAAAGCCCTCTGATTGACAGGAGGCACCTCTACTGCTGACGTCAGTGACTGACTGTTCCATGGCTGCCCCTAAGTGGATACCCTGAACCCTGAACTGACCTAACATCTCAGCCTTTTTGATGATATAGGAAAGCAGATTCAGTCTGGCTACTTCTTGCAGGATTGGGGGTGCAGGAGAGGGGGAGATGACTCGGGTGTTGGTCAGGCAGGGAGGCAGACGCAGGGGTGTGGGAGCATCTGCTTGTCAGTCCTGTTGATTGAATGTAGAAGCACCACCTGTGGGTAGGAACAGAGGCTTGGGAGAGATTACTGATTAGCAGAAAAAGAAGGGGGCTTCCGAGAAATTTTGAGTTTGGTGGGAGTCCAGTGTGGTGGGAGTCCAAGGCTGGTCGGTTCTGTAATGAAACTTGTTCAAGTTTCTGAGTAGCGGTTACCATATAGCCAAGTCCTCCTGCCCCCAGCCCAGAGGCAGCAAATGGGGGACAAGGAGAGCCCAACTATTACCAATAGACAGATGGCCTTTTTTTTTTTTTCCCTAGACAGGGAGGTGGTAACCAGTCATGGTAATTCAGCCTCACTGTACAGTTAATTGAGGAACATCATGGGAATCACAGTTATGATCCAAATTTGCACAGAGGAAGCAGTCTGAAATGTAGGAACTATAAGGGTTGAGAATTTGTCCCCATAACAAGGCTGGAGAGGACAAGCCATGTAAACATAGTATCTAGTTTTTAATGTCACAGATGTCTATCTTTAAACTATTTTTAAACGCCCAGGAATGGCTTTGTTCTTAGTTTTGCTGTTTTGCTAGGTGTTTAAGATGAAGCAAGTCAAATTGACTTTTGTTCTTACCTATTGTTAAGAGTTACCTTTTGGTCTCCTGGGAGACATCCTTGAGGAACTTGAGAGCAGCTTATTAGCTCTGCTAGTGCCATCTGCATTAGGATAGGTCCAGGTCTGGTGCTGGCCATGTGGCTTCCCCGGGAAGCATGAGAGATGGTTCCCTCTCTCAATGGAGGACCTTCCTCTCCATCGACCTTCCTCTCCATCATATGGCATTTGGTCAGCTCTTTAATTCTCTAATGGTCTCAGTAATCTCTCTGATCAGGAGGTCCTGTGGCCTAGAGGTATAGAGCCTTTTAGAGAAGTTCCCTCATTTCTTGGATTCAGGCTGACTCAGAGGGCAAGAGCCAAATACTGGTTTTCTTGGCTGTTTGATTTAATATTAATTTTTAAGACTTGATCTTAAACACTCAACAAGCCAATCTCACTAGTCTTAAAGTAAGGGTACTGGGCTTTAACTTTAAGGTCTATCTATCCTGTAGGTGATGGCTTATTTATTTTAAATTAAATTGGGTTGTCTGTTCTTGAAGTAGTACCTCTGTAAAATATTAATAGGCAATAGTTATAGAGTTTAAGGAAAATACAAAATAAAATCAACAACAGTAAAAACATAGTTAGTTTGTATAATAGCTTTCTCAAATTTTGGCTGAGTTACACATTATATCCCTGTTTGAGATCCTAATGATCTTTACAACAAAATCAATCCTTTGAACATATCTTTAAATGAACTGGAGTCTCGCCTACTTTAAAGCCATTGTAGTAAGCTGGGAGACAGAACTATCTCAGGTAAGACAGGGCTCCTTGCAAAATCTTAGCAGAATATTAAATAGATTAGGTCCTCATTTGTTTAAAAGATCACTCTGATGTAAAAATAACCTAAAGCCTTATCTTATTGATGATAGGTTCAGTTATAAAACATTAAATGAAATAAATCGATACCATACAAGTTCAGTTTGGAGAACATCAGCTGGATATAATGCTCTTTAAAACCTTCTGCTTTAAAGCTTGTACATCTGAAAGATATGAACACATTTAATATAAAAATAGAACTAGTAGAACCATAATTACATTGATGTTATTACATTAAGTTTAGTTCTCAAAGAAAACTTTAGATTCTAACTTTTTGTTTAACCACAGTTGTATAAACCTTAATTTCTTTAAGAGTTAATTTCACAAGTGATAAAACCTGACAAATGTAAGAAAATTATTTTGATAAAAGCAGAACAATATTTCAGATTTTGTTTTATAGTAGTACATTTTTGATCAGAAATATTCTCTTTCCTTCCAATAAATACCATATCTAGAATCTTTAATTCCTTCTGTTCATTTTGAAAAGCAATCCTTGTAAATTTCTGGACTTAGGCAACAGTAGAAACCTTTAAACCTTCATACAGGAATCTATAAACCTTTGTGTTTACTCAATTTAAATTGAACCTTTTAAATCATGTGAAATATTTGGATCCATTTCTTTAGGTTTTAATTAATGAGCGCTCATTATCTGTACCAATTTTGATACCATGTACATGGTACATACACACACATACATAGACATAGACATACAACATAACAATAGTAAAGGCCTGCAAGCAATGTTAGATGTTTTAAAAAACTCCATTGTTGAATAAAAATAGGACTGATCAGAAAACATCCTAGATGTGAAGGATTAAGGTCATGAGCTCAAAAAACATAGAACTTAAGAAAAGCAAGAGTCTTAAAAAAAATGATGCGGCCGGTAAAATAAAACACACTTTTTTTTTCCCCTTGGGTTTCAGACAGCTAGCCTGTCTGAGTGCCAGCCAGAGGCGCAGGGACCCTGGGGAGGATGGGCTCCGCCCAAAGCCTCGTCTCTGCCCTTGGGCACTGGGGCTGTGATGGCACCACCTCCCGGGAAGATGGTGCTGCACTAGGCCACATGTATAGATCTGAGAATGAGGAAGGAGATACAGAAAAGCAAATGGGAAAGGGACTTGGGATTTTCCTTAGCGAGAAGAACTTGAGAGGAGAGAACAGATGGGAAAGGGGGTGGGGCGAGAGCATACTTTCCCACAAAGCCTTGATGAAAGGAATTTATGTCCATTTCCCTTCCAGTGATGGAGACCGCCAATTCAGTGAGGATTTCAAAATCAAAAGTTCCTTCTGGGGGGCATTTTGACCCAAAGTCTAGGCCATACTGGGGCCAGGCTAACATACGGCATGGGTCTGGAGTGAGTCTTAATTTGGCAAACTTGGAACATAGACAATCCAACGGAGTTTTGGGGTCTTGGGAGGACTCAGTATCTCCCATGACCTTCTGATGCTCATGGGGTGGGTGGGAACAGAAAAAGGCATCCCTAAATCTGATTGCACCTACCCGAGTAACAGAGGGCCAGGTGGGGGGCTCAGGCATCCCTGTAGCCCTCCGGGGGCCCAAACGGAGTTGGGTGGCTCACAAGGACCAGGACATCTCCTTAGCCCTTGGGGCCTTAAATGGGGAGGTCTGTGGCACGCGTGTGACTTACGGATAGACCTCTGAATGGGAGGGAGGGAGCCAAAAAGTCAGGGGAGATGGGGAACATACCTCACTTCTGTCGGTCCGGATGAAAGGAAATAGAGCAGCTCAGGAGTTCTCCTGGTATGGAGAAGAGGGTGTATCTCGACTCCTGCGGAGGAGATCCGAAAAACCCTCCTAGATTTTCGGCACCATTCGTAAAGCCAGATGACCAAAAGGAGGCGAATTAAAACTGCTGGGCAAGGCTTTATTGGAAATACACACTCTCGGGCTGAACTCTCCCATCCATCAGAGTGTGTATGGGAGAATAGCCTCTTGCCATTTTTTGACTATTGTGATTAGCACTGCAATAAACATGGACATGCTCATATCACATAGACATACTGATTTCATTTTCTTTGGATACACACCCAGTAGTGACATTGCTGGATTGTATAGCACATAGCAGTTCTATTCTTAATTGTTTGAGGTGCTTCCTCTTTCATATTTTGGTGTTTTTGCAAGACTTCAAAGTTCAGATTATTTTTCTCTCTTTTCCTATCAAAAATCTTACTTGTCCTTAAAAGCCTAGCTCAAGTATTAACCATCTTCATGAAGCCTTTGCCAATAAAGTCAGTCAGAAATGGTTTCATTTCTGAGTTCCCATAGCCTATGCTTTATGGCACTTAGTACTGTTAGGTTAAGATTATAGGGAGCTATAAATTTTCCTCTCTTCTTCCTGATTCTTTGCTTAATGATGGTGCTCTGTGAATGTAAAGCACAAAGATGGGGTAGAAGGAAAGAATGTGGAAGGAGAGATGATTGGGAGAGTAGAAGGAATTGGAACATGTTCCAACATAAAAAAAGTTATCTTTTTTTGTTTGTTTTGGTACCAGGGATTGAACTCAGGAGTATTTGACCACTGAGCCACATCTCCAGCCCTATTTTTTGTTTTATGTAGAGACAGGGTCTCACTGAGTTGCTTAGTGCCTCGCTGTTTGCTGAGACTGGCTTTGAACTCGTGATTTTCCTGTTCAGCTTCCCAAAGTGCTGCGATTACAAGTGTGCACCACTGTACCAGCTCTAGCTTTATTTTTGAGAAAGTATTTCACTGAGTTGCTTAGGGCCTTGCTAAATTGCTGATAGCGGCCTTGAATTTGTGATCCTCCTGCATCAGCCTCCCAAGTCACTGGAATTACAGGCTTGTGCTACCATGCTCGGCAGAGTTATTTCCTTTCTAGTGGACTGGGAAATGCTAATCCTTTGGTGCTTATTATGAGTAAGTCTTCACTGGACCAGGAAAAACAAAAAAAGAGCAAAATTAGTCAATGTAGTGAGTTTTTCATAAAACTAGACTTTTTAGTGATTTCTCTTTATTCTAATTTTGTATCCTTCCTCTTTGTTAGTTTTCATGATAATGATTTTTAGATAGTAGTCTACTTTTCAGATGTCAATCCCAAATTAAATTTGAAAGTTGGAAAGTAAGCTTGTGTTGCTCCCTAGATTTCAAAAAGAATCATTGAGCTATGAAATTGGAAATATTTAGGACTCTTGTTTCCCAAAGTTGCTGGGCAAAGGCGTAGAAGTAATGATATGCCAGTAGCAAGAATGTGCATAGTGCCCAGATCTTGGCTTCTAATTCTAATACCATTCTAAAAAAAAAACACAAACAAAAAACCAAAAAATAACAATAGGCTCCTTGCAGAAATGAAATGGCTGATTCTAGAACTTGGCCCTGAAATAGGAAAGATGAAACTGGAGCATCTTATAGTGCCAGAGGTTAAGGCAGTGTCCAAGGGCAGGCTTCTCACTCTCAAGACAGCCTGCATTCTCCTTTGTGTATGTACCTTCCTAAAGAAATTTCCATCTCTGCCTTTGTCCAGCTCGTGCTGACATTCTTTTCCATCACATATGCCAAGAACACCTCTGGTCCAGAGTCGAGTTCCCCCTCTCCTCTGGGAACTCCTCAGATCCCTTCTCTGGTGACATCTTTTGGCACCCAGCATGGGGATTTAGAGGTGTCAACTTTGATTACAATAATTCCATGTTAAAAAGATGGCAACGCAAGAATATCAGCATGTCCCTACAACTGAAACCAGTGTCTATGGGAAGAATGGAGGAACTTTGGTTAAAGGGATGGGAGAGGGAAGGGGTATAGGGACAGTAAAGATGGTGGAATGAGATGGGCATCATAGCCCCAGCTTCATGTATGACTGCATATATGATGTGACTCTACATCACATACAACCAGAAAAATGAAAAGTTGTGCTCAAACAAACAAAACAACAACAACAACAACAAACCCAGTGTCTATTTCCTTTAGAATAGTCAGAATGAGATTTTTGATCCCTGGCTAGGCAGAGTGATTGCTGCTTGCCAGCCTAAAGCAACCATAGAAGACAAATCTTCACCCCTTAGCACCCCTTAAGATTTAAGGGACCAAAATTGTGGGGGTGGGGGTGGGGCTGCAAGTGAGATAGGGATTTAGGATAAGGAGAGAGAAATACATAATATTAAGGGAAACACCCTCAAGCCACTGAGATGCAGAAAACATAGCTGCAAACCTTGGCCCATGCCCTTGTAAAATGGAGGAAAAACACAAGTGCAGGAAAACTGGCACGAAATTGTGCAGCTCCACCCTAAATCCACCTCCAGTCCAGCCCTTGATACAGCCCTTCTATGAATATTAAACCCTCAGCCCAAGTTACTGCTGCTTCTCCCTCTCAAGACAGCCCACATTCTCCCTTTAATGTGTATCAACCTTCCTAAATAAACTTCTATCTATGCCTTAAAAAAGAAAAGGAAAGAAAAAAACCCTGAAGGGCATGTCAAAGGGTCACGGCACCAAACTGAAAGTGCTCCCAATGGTTGATGCCGGAACACACTGAGCAAAAAACTAAATAAAATGGTATTGAGTTATAACCTAAAGTGGAAAAACAGATATTCTCAAGTCCATACTGAGGCAAATAAATGATTGAATAAATAAATTAATGAGGGAGAACAGATGACTCTGCTGTGCAGGATAATTCCAAATGATTTATGTATATTCTGCATCCACAGGAGGCAGGATACTCTCTACTACTTAAGCTGGGCCTGTGCATAGGGACTTTTTCCCAATGAATATAATACAGGAAGGAAAAAACAATGACTATAGTGAAGAAACCTGACAAACACCGTCTCTGCCAGGTGCTCAAGTTTAACATTACACAGTGGTCCGCCATACTAATATAATGTACTCTTGACATGAAGGGATGAAAATGGTACTTTACCTCTGTGGTTGTCCTTCCTGGAACCTCTAACCCCAGTGCACTCATGAGAAGACATCAGGGAAGTTTCATTTGAGAGACATTCTGCACAATACTTAACCAGTATATCTCAAAATGGGCCAAGTTATCAAGAACAAAGAAAATCTGAACAGCACAAGGATATTAGGTAAAAATGAAGGAAATCAGAATAAAGTATGGATGTCAGTTGATAATAATGTGTCAGGGTTGGTTCATGATTGTGACAGGGTACCATATTAACATAGATGTTAATTATTGGGGAAAGTGGGTGAGGGTATTCTGTATTATTTTCACAATTTTTGTTCTGTAAATTTAAAACTATCCTGAAGCAAAAAGTTTATGTTTTAAAAAGTAAATGTTATGAGGGGAACATCTTCAATCACATTAGTACTATTTGAAATTTTGGACATTTCCTAGGGAACACACAGAGAGAAGAGTACTCCCATCTGATTTTAGTCTTGTTAAGAAGTTCTTTGACTAAAACTGAGTTCACATATAAGCCATAATGGTGACAACTAAATTTTATTTATTTTCAACTAGAAGATTGAACTGACAAATAAATGTTTTTCTTTGTGTTGGGAAGCTTAACACATTTTCTTTTTGGTTTGAATGGCTATTTCTTTCCGTAGTAAGAATATATTTATTAACATGTTACTATTACTGTCCTTACAAACCTGTTCTTCCCTAGAATAATTGGTTTGCTCTGAGCACTTGCTGATGGTATAGAGGCAACAAAATGTCAGATTCTTTGGTCTGGAAATGGATATTATTCAATTCTGTTCAAGCTCATGGACATTTAAAGACTCCAACTACATACAGCACTGTGCTGAGCCTAAAGTCACTGGCTTTCCTCCAGTTTTTTGTTCCTAGATGTCAGCTTGTCTTTATTGAACTCATAGTGGCATGTTAATATTTAATAGCAGCCTCGTCTTGCACAAAACATGCAATTTTACATGAGACTCCTTGGAACAGAATATCTTTGGTCAAAGGAATGGATCAAATTTTGAACCAAGGAAGTAGGCATGAAGAAGAGGTATTTCTGGGCAAGGAGATGGATTGTAGGTCTGAACTGGGGTGATCCCTTGTATTCTTCCAATGTCTTTTTGTTCAGTGGAGAGTAAAGAGAACTTAACTAGGATGAATGAGACTTCTAGCCTAGGCTTCACCTCTAGCTGTTACATTAGGCTTCATAATTTTTACTCTGTGGAAAAGAGAGAAGCTCATCTCAATCCCTTCTGAGTCTTACATTTTCTGCCCATACTAGCTGGGCCAGGTGGGTCCTGATTGGTGTCTGCATCGATGAGAAAGCACTTCTTACAGTTCTTTAGTAGTCTTCTTTTTTCCCTGACATAGTCAATAGATTTAAGAAAGGATCCCTGGAGTTGACACAGGAGTCCTGAGTTGTTTTCCTTATTTTGCCCTGTTGTTTTTGGCAGGTGACTGATTTCAAACTTGCATACTGGAATAATTTCCATCCATCCCTATAATGTCATTTGCAAGAGAAGTTTTGTGGTTTAGGAAGAGGAGCGTGGGTTTTGCAGGCACCTTGGGATCAAACCCCGCCTTTACCATTTAACTAGAGCTATGACCTCCAAAAATGATTTGAGTGCTCTAAAAACCCAATTTTCTAACTAATAAAATGTCAGTAATAATGCTTACCCCTCAAGGAAGGTGTAGAGATTAAGTCAGACAACATACGAAGTGCCTGTCACTTTGTAAGTGTTCAATAAATACTAGTTGCCTCCTCTCCTCCCTTTCCTACCTTATATAATAATGGAAGTTACATTTTCATTAGTGTGTTTGTGCATGACATTTGGCCACTGAGTGATTACAGTTGTTCCTTGGTACTTTCAGGGGATTGAGTTCAGGCTCCCCGTTGGATGACAGAATCCACGGATGTTCAAGTCCATCATATAAAATGGCATAGTATTTGCATATAACCTTTGCATATCCTCAGGTATATTTTAAATCATCCCTTATAATATAATCATATATTATAATATAATCATCCCTTATAATATTGAACGCAATGTAAATGCTATATGAATAATTGTCATACTGTATTTTTAAGGGAAGTCTACGCATGTTCAGTACAGGCGCAATTTTTCCTCCAAATATTTTGAAGCCACTCTTGGTTGACTGTGGATGTGGACCCGTGGTTATGGGAAGCTATCCATAACCTGGGTGATTTTTCTCCTTTGCTACTTCCTCCTCCTGGGAAGAGCACATACCTGTCTAAAAGAAAAGAAGCAGGCAATAGCATCCTGATATATAGTAGATGCCCACAAGATGAGAGAAATGTGGAAGATCTGAGTTTTTTCAGCTAACACACACAAAGGAAGGGCACTATTTAAGCATTCTCCTTTTTCTTCTTTACTCACCAAGAACTGGGTAAAGCTAATGAGGCCAGGACCAGCGATTCAAATGCATAAGGGCCAGGCAGGCAGGTAATACAAACGAGGGACATGGGCAGGACATGACAAAGGCAACAGTGTTGCAAGATCCTTGGGTTTAGCCAGGTTCAGTGGCCCATGCTTGTAATCCCAGCACTTTGGGAGGCTGAGACAGGAGGATTGTGAGTTTAAAGCCAGCCTCAGCAACTGCGAGACACTAAACAACTCAGGGAGACCCTGTCTCTAAGTAAAACACAAAATAGGGCTGGGGATGTGGCTCAGTGGTTGAGTACCCCTGAGTTCAGTCCCCAGTACCAAAAAAAAAAAAGATCCTTGGATTTGGCACCTTTCCTTCTGCATGAGCATGCAATGCAGTGATGAGGGCGTGGTGAAATGAGAGCCTGTCCCCTCAAGGGGGACAGCACTGCTCTACCCCAGGTAATTATATACTGAGGTAATATGGGTTCTCTACTCTAGATCTTCCCATTTTTTTCAAGAGAATCTAGAAATATAAACATATAAGATCTCTTGATTTTTAATTATTGACAATTGAATTAATTGTCAATTGTTTAATTGTAGGCCAATCCAAAAGATGACCCTTAGGTTCTACCCTCTGGGATGTAAGGACTGGGGCTGTGGAATCACTGGTGAGCACAGGAGGGAGACAGGAGTGTAGACAGAGGGAGTGGGAAAGCTGGGGAGCCAAGACAGATGAGCTGTCCTGAATCTCCAGCTCCGCTGTGAACCCAGTGTGGATTGGGATGTAGGACTTGAGTTGCAAGTAAAGGACTAATGTGTGTGTGCTTGACCAACTTAAAATGAGACCATCTGAAGCTCGGACAGCCCACATACTGCTGGGCTTACATGAATCTGAATTTTAGCAACCAAGGTGATCCCTTTCACTTTTGCAAACTACAGATTATAATTTGGTCCTATTTTAATTTTTCATGAAAGATATAAAACATCTATGCAAATAAGAGAGCAAATAAATTTTCTAAATGCTTTAATTTGTTTTGAGGCACAAATATTTCTGCACTTGTCACATAGCTCTTGCTAGGAAAACAAGAGCTGGTGACATGTTAATGACATTTTTAAAATTGTGTTTGATGTACAGAGGTAATAACGTATTTTTAGGTATGTTAATAATAAATTAAAATTATTAAAGAAAATGAATGGATTAGTCTTAGCAAAACAAAAACAAACAAACAAAAAGAAAAAACACCCACAATTAGTTTGGAAGTATGCAAGCTAGGCATATCAAAACTAGAAAATATTTTAGCTTCAGGCAGCACTCAACTATATGCAATTTTTTGATGCATAATATGCAGTTACAGGATGTAATATCTTGCACAGAACCTGACATTTACAGGTTGACATACATATATAGCATCCCTAATCAAAAAATCCTAAATCGGAAATGCTCCAAAGTCTAGAAATTCTTGGGTGCCAACATGACACCCCCACTTGGAAAATTCTACACCACAAAACTCTTTTGAGCACAAAATTATTAAAAGTATTATATGAAATTACCTTCAGGCTAAATGTATGAAACATACAAGAATTTTGAGTTCAGATTTAGGGTCCATCCCCAAGATATTCATTATGTATATGCGAATATTATAAAATATGGAAAATCCCAAATCCAAAACACTTCTGGTCTCAAGCATTTCAGATAAAAGATAATCAACCTATAGTACACATTTGGCAACTAATTGTTGAATTTTATTACTTTTTAACAGTGATTTTCCTCAATAATAATTTCTTAACCCAGATAAAACCAGAAATTTATACAAGTTTTTTTGTTATTTGTGTCTTATAAAAGAGAAAATCAGCAATAGTAGAGAGAAAAGAAAGTGTGAGAATATTCTAAAAAGTGTTTCCAATCAATTTACTCGGGGAAGAATACCTGGCCCTGCTGACAAAGGTGCTATCAGATCTGGCCTCCTCCTATTGCTCTGTTTATTTTGGCTTCCCAGAGATTAGGCCTCAAACCTTTTGTGCGAAGCTCAGAAGCACAGGTCAGGCGGTATGCGTATTTCCCTTTCAGAACTGCAGAAAGACACTGGGCTATGGAGCCAGCCTGGTGTCAGTGACTCCTCTGCGTGCAATTCCTAGTCTCCGCCAACCCCAGAAGCCTGTTCACAAATGTGTACAGATGAGAACTTCTGGGTGCTTATGCTTTGCAAAGCTCCTTTCTCCCAGTGGGATATTATGAGGATATAGGCGGGCTGGAGAGGCTGTGGAAAGATTTGGAGGTAGAAAGATAGGGTCCAGAAAGGGGTGCAGTAAGAAGAGGGGTCCCTTTGGAGAACACCATAGCCCAAAGGCAGCCCTGAGCTGATTCCCATTAGGAACCAATAGTGGACTTTCTTCTTTAGTTCTTTGGCCCTTTTAGATTCCCCACCTGGAATTGGGGTGGTTCAGGAAAGAAACTAGCCTCAGGTGTGGCTTTTCATTTCTTTCTCATCTAAACCTCGGCTTCCAGACATCGCACTGTGGTTTTTGGTGGACTCTTGGGCTCCTCTGGATTTTTATCCATTTTCTTTGATTCTTCATTAGGACTGCCATCATCAGCCTTCTCCTCCTTCACTACTTTGGTTTCGATCATTTCCTTCTGCTGATTCTTGTTTGTAAAAGGGAAGGCCTTCACATACCTATAAGCATAAACATAAAATTAAAGTGTGAGACTTCTATGTAACGCACATCACAATAGATAATACCCTGCCTGCAAGGGGGCATATTGGCACAGTCCCCCAGGTACCTTTACTTCAGAGTGATGTTAAGGCATGCCCAAATACATTAATCCACCCCCACTTTAATGGAATCATTTAAATCAGATGGTATGCTAAGAGGCCCAGCTTTAGGCCAGAATCTCAACTCTTCCGCCAAAAACAAGAACCCAAAAATCAAACGTAGCATATAAATTTTCCCTAGATGCCAATCTTTCCTTTTTATTTCCTGATTTTCAAAGGGACATCCATTGACTGGTATCTACAGTCTGGATGACATGCCTGTGCTGAAAGAGTAGGAAAGATAAAGAGGTCAGATGAGGGAGAAAATTTGTAGTGTAAGAATAGTGTCAGGCTGGGACTGTAGCTCAGTGGTAGAGCGCTTGCCTCGCATGCGTGAGGCACTGGGTTCGATCCTCAGCACCACATAAAAATAAATAAATAAAGATATTGTGTCCATCTTCAACTAAAAAAAATTAAAAAAAAAAAAAAAGAGTAGTGCCATCTCCATTTTGACCAACAGAATGCCAATAACAACCCCAGAAAACACAAGGTAGGGATGTAACAAAGATGACAAGAACAGCAATGTGCCAACAACCTTACCTTTTGATGTAGCAGACTGCCAGACCAGCTGCAGCACCAAAGAAGAGGAGAGCAAGCACTAGCAGAGCAGTGGGAACTCCTGGAAGAAAGAGACAAGGCCTGGAGGTCCTTCACTCACACAGGCGCCTAGTACGCATTTCAGGATATACATGATGCGGACAGGACAGTACATAGTGCTAGAGCCTTCTCTCTGACCCTCACCAGAGTCTTTGCTTCCTGCCTACAGACTGAGCAGCCTCTCACACTCTATTCTATGCAGTTGCAATTCAAAAGGTAGAGTTCATTTCCTGTGGCCTTGTGACCCAATCTAGCTAACAAGTCTGCCTGGCAAAGATGTCAGAAATAAAGCAATAGGCACTTAAGATAATTCTTTTTAAACGTGTAATAACATGATTTAGTTTTATAAATTTTGAGTTCTCAACAGTAAAACTCTTTTACACTCGTGATCTGTGGTGTAATCATTAAGGTTCTTTATAACTCTAAAGTTCTATTCCCTTATGACAACCGAATTTGTGTGGAGCTTTCATTTTTATCTGGCAGGTGCTAAGCACCTAATCTGAAGCAGACCTGATTCTATGCATTGTCTGTTATTCATAAACACACATAAGCACAGAACATAGACACAAAAAGCATTTACCTCCAAACCCAGCAGCTTCATTCTTGAATTTTGCTTCCCGTCCAAAAGACGGTTCCATTTCTGTGGACATGGAGCTAGTTTCCATAATCACCTCTGTGATGCAAATCCATTTTTTCCTCCGTGGAATAGAAGTGGTGGCTGGAGTAGGAGTAGTGGCAAGAACAGGTGTTGTGAAATAAGGGGATGATTTTGAATAGATGCTGTCACTGTCAGTGAACTCTGATGTGTATGCTGCAGTTTGAGTGTCAAACAAAGAATCATCAGTGGTGATAATTTCTGGAACACAGGAGTTGACCCAAATATCTGCCAAGAGAGGGAAAAATGAAACAAGAAGTGAGTATTGCAACAGCCTCCCAACTGTTCTTCCTCCCTGTAGTCTTACTATCCGCCAAACTGCAGCAGAACGGTCTCACCACAACGCGAATCTAATCATATCACTTCCTTCCGTAGCATCCTGCAGAGCCTGCCTCTGCTCTGCATGGCTTTGCTCCATGGTCTGGCCCTGCTGACATTGCAAGATTGATCAGCTCAGCTTTTCTTTCATGGCTTCTACCATACTGACATTCCTTCAGCTCCTTGACATGCTTTCTCGCACAGCCTAGCCTTCCCCATGAGCTTCTTTCACCCTTAACTCATTAAGTCCCAAGTTATCAATTCTGCGAATATTCCAACAAAATTGACCAGGCTGCAATTAAAATAGGGTGCAAATCATGATAAAGAGCTTATATTTGTTATTATATTAATACTATAATTATTACATTATAATGTGATTATGTTCATCTTATTATTATAATATACTTATATATTATGTACTATATTTGAGTTTTTATAGGTGTTCTGCATATGGGATGATGGGACAAAACAGGTTAAGGCTCTCTGCCTGCTCTTTACTTAGCTAACTCCTACCTATCCTCTGGGTGTCAGGTTGATCTTGACTTTCTCAGGCAGACCTGGGAACTAGATTGGGCCTGCAGACATGCGGTCCTGCACCTCTGTCTACTTCTCTTGTCACAGTTCTCATTACACTGGTCTCCACTGGATTGTGACCACTCTACAAGCAGGAACCCTGTCTTGCTTGGTCATCTTGGTGTGTCCACTGTACTTGGCTCAATAAATATTTGATAAAGTAGAAAGAGAAAAATGAAAGGAAGGAAGGAGTAGATGAGGAACCAAGACACACTTGTGATATAATTCAGGACAAGATCTGCTAATATCAAATTTCTCTGTGCTCATAAAAAACAAAACTAAACTAAAACTAATACCCCCAAACATAAAAAGGCAGGGAGACCATGGGAAGCATGTGCATTTGTTTTCCAATCTGCTGAATATGGTAGAGAAGAAACTAATATTTGTTTAATATCTTACTCTGAACCTAGGTGTTTAAATAGGTAACTCATTTAATAATTCTACCAAACCCTTATTTACACAGGAGATTACTGAAGTTCAAAGAAATTGAATAACATGCTCAAACTCATACAGTTAATAAATGACAGAGCCATGCAACATGCTATAATATCATTTTGCATCTATTTTAAATCCCTGTTTATTTGCAGAAGTGGATGGCATCAGTTGGAATGTTAACTATAAACAAAAAGTTACTTCATTAAGTTGATTTGCTTGAAAATTAAATGAATGGCCAGTCAGGGTCATGAACACAATTGATCAAACATTTTTGACCACATAGGCATTAAATTGTATGCTATTGTTCTATTAGTTCTACTTTGAAAATACTTCCATTCAAATAGACATCATCCTTGACCTTCTCCACCCTGAACTATTTTAATCCCATTTCCCATTCTTGAGCACATGCTAGGTTCTTCCCATAGAAAATGAACATTTTTTTAATATCAGGGGGAAAACACTCAGCTCACTGGACTATGTGGGGTACTAGGATTAAATACAAACAAAGCATGGTTCTTACTTCCAGGGTAAGAAAGCAGGTGATCAGTGAGGATTCAGAGAAGATATTTGGGCAGAGCATGGAGGATTAGTGTATTCATAAAGAAAATATTTATAGAACACCAACTCTGTGCCAGACCCTGCTGTAGGTGCTAGGGAAATGATGCAAATGAGACCAAGTCCCTGTTCTTTAGGGGTGTCTAGGCTATCAGAAGGACAAAGGTAATAAATAAGTGAACAAATAAACCAGAATTTCAGAAGATGGTCAATGGTGTAAAGAAAATGAAACAGGATGTAGATTCAACTGAGAAGGGTGGAGGAAGAGGGATAGATATTTTGGATTGAGTGATAAGAGAAGGTCTCTTGGGGAGGTGACACTCAATCTGACACCTGAATAATGAAAAGTGGCCAGTCATTGAAGATCTAGGGCAAAAGCATTCAAAGTAAAGAGAACAGAAGGTATGAGAGCCAGAAATTGAATGAACTCACCCATGTGGTGAATAAGAAGGCTTGTAAGGCTGAAAGAGAGCACGGCTCACCTAGTATCAAAGGCGGAACCGGATATCCCAGTCAACAGGAATAGCATGATCCAAGAATCCAGAAGTCAGAGAGTATAGTCATGTTAGAAACAATGGCAAGGAGCATGGTGTGGCTGGAGTACACGGTGTGTGTGGAAGACATTGGCAACTTGATAGACTGTGAGCAGGATATAAGATTGGGAAGATAGGTGGGGCTGTGGTATTAAGATTCATAATTACTGTGGTAAAGAATTTGGACTTGATTCTGTAGGAATTTTCAACTGGGGTCCACAAACCTCCTAAATTTAATACAGAAGTTCTCATATAGGTTCATTTTTATGTGCAAAAGACCTCGCACTTCACATTCTCAAATAAAAAGTCATCCAAGCCTGTGAGCAGAGGAGGAACAGAGTTATCAGTGCAAGTGTGTGGAGGATGAAATGCAGAGGGAGGCAGCACAATCCGGGGACAAAGGAGGAGGTTATTGCAATTGCACAGAAAGAGAATCTAGAAATACCTGGAATCCTAAAACTTAGACCTTAAGAAGACTGGAAACAGCCCAAATGTCCATCAATGGAAGAGTGGTAGAAGAAGTTATGCTACAATCACCCAGTGGAGTACTATGTATTCTTTAAAATGAGAAGTATCTCTATGAACAGATATGGAGTAATTTTTAGAATTTAGATGAAAAAAGCCATGTGAAGAGTAGTATATACAGTATGTTAGGTTTTTGTAAGAAAGAAAGGGGAAACAAAACACATACACACATTCCTAGCTGCTCATTCAAAAAGGACCAAGAAACAATGAAAACTCCAGTAGTAATGAGAACAACTTGCATGCAGATCATGGTATCTAATTAACATTCTCCACTAAAAAGAACTAGGGCTCTTTATAGAAATAAGTAGCTGTTCCCACATTTTAGACAGAGAAAGTACAAAATGAGCCTGGGATATGTTAGAGTGTTAAAGAGCAAGGAATTAGTCAAAAAATAATAGGATAAGCTTGGTGCAGTGGCACATGTTTGTAATTCCAGTGACTCAGGAAGTTGAAACAGGAGGATTGCATATTTGAGGTCAGCCTGGGCAACTTAGTGAGACCTGTTTCAAAATAAAAAGGGCCTGGGCTGTAGCTCAGAGATGGAACATCCCTGAGTTCAATCCCCAGTATAGCATAATGGGGAGGGGGCATGGGAAGCATGAAGGAACTTTGGTCAAAGGGGAGAGAGGGAAAGGGAGAAGACATGGGGGCAAGAAAGATGGTGAAATGAGATGGACATCATTGCCCTAGGTACATGTATGACTGCATATATGGTGTAACTCTATATTGTGTACAACCAGAGAAATGAAAAGTTGTGCTCCATTTGTGTACAATGAATCAAAATGCATTCTGCTGTCATGCATACTTAATTAGAATAAATAAATTTTTAAAGAAAAGATTGATTATAACATTGAAAGCATTATGAATAAGTAATAAGTCATGTGTCATGGTAGTATAAACTGGAGAGAGAAAGTGCATGTATTTAAGTGTCTGCATATGTGTGTGTGTGTGTGCGAGAGTTCTTCTTCTTAGGGAGTTCTCCTCCTTCTCTGTGTGTGTGATAACTGGGGATTGACTCAAGGCGTGCTCTACCACCGAGCTATGTCCCTGGCCCTTTTTTAAAATTTTAAGACAGGTTCTTACTAAATTGCCCAGGCTAACTTTGAACTTGCAATCCTCCTTGCCTCAGCCTCCTGAGTAGCTGGGATTATAGGCGTGTGTACCACACTGAGATTTTTCTTTATCAAAGATGCCAGCTAATAAATATAGAAGGAAAGATAGATTTAGAAAAATCACCATTTTTCAGCCCACTACATAATAACTAATTCCAGCAAAGCTCGTCAATGATTGGTTAAACTGTTAGGTAAAAAGCAGTTTGTGAGTCAGGCGCAGTGGCACACGCCTGTAATCCCAGCACTTTGGGAGGCTGAGATAGGAGAATCACAAGTGCAAAGCCAGCCTCAGCAACGGTGAGGTGCTAAGCAACTCAGTGAGACCCTGTCTTTAAATAAAACACAAAAAAATAGGGCTGGGGATGTGGCTCAGTGGTCGAGTACCCCTGAATTCAATCCCTGGTACCAAAAAAAAAAAAAAACCAATTTGTCGTCCAATTATTTTCATGGTACAAAAATATCACATTATAGATTATCTACTAATTGCAAAAGGGAAGACATATCATTATAATTTAATTAGAGGAAACTAGCAGTCACCATCTTAATGAAATTATCAAAGCATAATTTGAAATGGGATATAATTACATTAAGTGCCTTTTATTGTGATGTGATCCAAAATGTACAATGTCATAATATAATCTTTAAAATATGTTTGCCAAAAATATTGAACATGAGTCTAATCAAGCCTCTTGGCTTAACTTCCAATATGCAGGAAACACAGGGGATGAGAGTACAAGTTAAAGGAAACCACGGGTAAACAGACAAATCCAAGTGGGAGGGCTGGGTAGCAGACTGTCATGTTGACAGCTGGCAGGAAGAAGGCCATTTGACAGGCATGAACTGGTTCTGAGATAAGCATGTGTGTCAATCACCAATTCCCTAGCCAAGCACGACAGGTGGAAGAGGCAGAGAAGAGAAGGAGGGTGGTGAAACAAATGTTGAAAGAAGCCCTGTGCTCCAGCTGGACTGCCACTGATTGCAGATTTGGTCTAGCTTTGCCCCATTCTAGACCACAATCATTTCATATGTGAAGTGAGGGAACTGGACAAGGTTCCCTGAGGGCCTTTCTCAGGTACAGAGACTGACTCCTTTTTTTCCCTGCTGTCTTTCTGGGTTTTTGCTAATGTTGGTTGGCAAACATTTATCTCATGGACCTTAGGGAATGAATTAAAAATCTATCTTCTACAGGACCACTTAGCACTTAATCCTAAGGCCAAACATATGAGTAGGTGTAAAAAGTAACAAGTCAGACAGTGGTTCCTAGGACAATTGAGAGCAAGCAGAGATTTAAAGAAAAACTCTCTGAGAAATTGCTTATATAATGTGCTTGGGATTCAATTTCTGCTGTCATAAAATGGAGATCGTGTTTGTTTTAAAAATGTCAAAAGTAGCATCTGCATTCCTCTCCTCTAAAGGAGTATGGTACAGTGGAAAGAACAAGGTGTCAGAGTTAGATATGAGTTTGGATGTTTATAGGGGTGAGACTGCTATGGTTTGGATGTGGTTTGAGTGTATCCCCAAAAGTTTATGTGCTAGAAGATTGTTCTTCAGTATGATGATATTAAGAGGTAGTGGGGCCTTTAAGAGGTGGAGCCTAGTGGGAGGTCATTGAGGGTGCTGCCTTCTAAAGGAGTGAGATACAGTTCTCCCCAGGACCTTGGTCAGAAAGGGTTGCCATCCTGGATCCTGCCATTCTGGCTTGCAGGCTTGTCATTTGATCTCTCTTTCTCTCTCTCTCTCTCTCACAGGCATTCCTACCATTGGGATGCTATTCTCCACAAAGCTTTCCCAGAGCTGAGCTGATGCTGGCACCATGTCCTTGAATCTACAGAAATGTGAGCTAAATAAGCCTTCTTTCTTCATAAAGTACTCAGCCTCAGGCATTTCATCATAGTAACAGAAAATGACTAATACAGAGACTTTAGACATGTTTTTACATCCTCTGAGTTATCTGTAACTGAGGGTGATAAAGCATACTTCACAGGACAGCTGTGGAGGTTCAGAGACAACTAACCTGCATAATGCTCCATCCCCAGTGGATGGGTCACATACATGTGTCATTTGTTTCCTTCCCTTCTTCTGTTTATCTTATAGGAAGCAGGGGTGGAGAGAGTAAATGAGCCTTCTGGGATGCCCTCTTCTTAGACTGCCTTTCAATCACATTTTCCCTAACTTTTGCCTCTGAGGGTCACACTGCCCACATTAGCCCAGTCAGAGACAGTCTTGGGAGAATTGGATGACCATTGCTATGGCTGCTTCTGCTGCTACTCAGGGTTACTCTTCCCAAACGGGCTACAGAGCTGGAGATACCCAGAAAGGACATGCCACATGGAGCGGCTGCAGGGTGGACTCACCAGATGAGTTGTGACAATAGGCCCTGAACGCTTGGCTAACTGGAGCGTTCCATCTCAGGACACCTACGCCATTCTTCCCACACTTGGGGTTCGGGATAATCCGAGGGATAACAGTGTACCCTTCTCCAACCCATCCATAACTGTAAAAGAACACACTCATTGAATGGACAAAGGATTAGAAAGCACCACGTCTAGTGCTGAACACAGCGACTGCATTGGTGAATGCAGTCATTCCTCACCTGCAGGTCTCAAAGCCAGACTTCCATGCTGCTTCCACCTGGTCTTTGCTGGCCAAGGTTAGTCCCAGCAGCCTGCAGGCCTCCTTGGCTTCTGTGAAGTTCATCTGTCGGTGTACCTTTTTGTTCACGAGGGTGACCCCTAGAATTCTGCATGGCAGCGACATGGAAAGCTCTACAGAGAAATCACATAGATGCTCAATTCATTAACTTTGCCCCACATCTTAGGCTCTTCTCACTCAGAGAATTGTTATCATGGTGTGGGGGTCTGGGGGCTGGGATTGATTGTAGAAATAACAGGACACAGGCCAAGAATTTCCTACAAGGACAGCCTGATAGGTTAGATGGATGCTTGCTCTGGTCCAAGCTGCAAATTTCACCAGATCCAAGTCCATCCTATCCCTCTCTATTATGGTACCTTGTTCATCGCATGGGGGTTTTGGCTACTAGTTCCTGGGGTGTGGTCTATGTAATATAACTGCTGCCAACCTTTTTGGAGTCTATGAAATGAAGCATCTGAGACTTTGGGAAAGAGAGTATTCAGGCCTTGGGTTAATAGAATAGTTATTAATATTAGCAATACTCCCAATCAATGTGGTTGGGGATACCGCTATTTCTGAAATAGACTGAAAATGTTGCCTTCGTTTTAATAGAATATGGGCTCTCTCAGTTCCAGGTCTTCTCTGACCATTGGGGGGCAGGCTTACTCAGAAGTTCCTGGAGTTCCTGGGCAGTAAATCTTGCATGGCAGAGAAACTAAATAAGGGAAATAGAATTTTAGAGTCAGACCTGGGCTTGGAACTAGCCTGTGCTGCATGCTAGCTCTGTGACTTCGGGCTAATTACTTTGTGTCTTTGACCTTCAGTTTCCTTATTTATAATATGGACAGTTACAGTATCTACTACATAGGGTAGTGAGAACTAAGTGAATGAATTCTAATAAAAATGTTTAGCATAGTGCCTACCATATAGTAGGTACTGACATATAATTTCAGATAACATAACCATTATGTCATCTTCAAGGCATTTTAGTTTTAGCCTGCTAATGATTGATCTTCCTGGGGCAGCTGAGGCAGTTGAACTGTTAAGATGTAGCTAATATTTTTACCCCAAATCTAATGGACTTGGGAACTCATTTGACTCCTTCCCTCTAGGTTCTGGTATTTATATACCATAGAAAATTGCCATGTTACACCATATTAAAGTACATTATTCCTGTTGGGCTTCATCTATGAAAATCCATCAAAGGGGTATTTCAGTCTCCCAAGTAATTGCTTGTACAGAGCTCCAGGTAATGGATTCAAAAATGCTTCTATCACTTTCAAGGTTGTTTATTTAAAGGAAGTTTCTTCTTGCAAACATAGAAGGAGCATCTCTAAGTTCTTTGTATGATCTTGCTGTGTTCTGAAGGAAGGGCTAGAGGAAGAGTTGTATATTTGCAAATGATCTTGTTTGTATCCAGATTTTGCTGTCACCAAGAGAGACCAGAGAGTCAATACCCCAATACCAATGTTTGTGCTTGGGCAACAGAGTGATCTATGACCATACACACCAATACCCATGCCTATGCCAATACTGATATTAATACTAAAATCAATAGTAATTCTCACACCTATCATCTATTGATGTTACTCTGTGCCAAACCCTGCCTCTTTTAAGAGAAAACTTAAGGGGCTGGGATTGTGGCTCAGTGGTGGAGTGCTTGCCTAGCATGTGTGAGGCACTGGGTTTGATTCTCAGCACCACATACAAATAAATTAACAAATAAAATAAAGGTTCATCAATAATTTTAACAAATATTTTTAAGAAAGGGAAAACTTAAAACTTGCTCAGGGAGAGTAAGTGTCTTTTCTAAACCCAAGGACATAAGAAACTTGGTGGCAGATTCTGCCTTCCACTTTACTGCAAGGAGATAGACAAACACACATGAATACAGTTGTCCACTTGTCTTTGAATTTGGCTCCTTTGGCTTACAACCTGCTACTGCTTAGACCTCTTGTGGTTGCCTCTTTGGACATTGACTGCAGAGAGAATCTTTGTTACACTATAAAGTGGTTTTGCTACTAATTAGAGTAATATTATTAGAGTCATGATAGACCTATTCTGTGTGAATTGATCTGGCTTTAGAAATTTTTTCTGTTGTTAGCTGGCCCTTAGGACCTGGGGCAAGTTAGTGTTGTTGTCTATAAAATGGAGATGGCTATATTGTCCCAGGATTTGTACTTGGAATTAAATGAGATGACTTGTACCTAGCAGAGACTGGATCCATAGAAAGCAATCAACAAATATTATGCAATATCTTGCTTTCCTATTTCATTTAGAGATAAAAATGGAGAGGTGAAATCTAAGGAGCACTCCAGTAACCCCTTAAGATTTCTTAGAAAACAGAAAAAATGTACGTGGGAATCAGAGCTGATTTCAACCCCAAGTTTTAGCATTTACCTCCTGCATAACATTGAACAAGTCATTTGGCAGTACTGAGCTGTTTATTCATTCATAAAATGTATTCTTGAGAGGGTTAAATGAAGCTTTATATATGTATTCATGCCCAACACCAAATCTCTACATAATAGGTCTTCAGAAAAGTTCCCATCCACATCCACTCACCCTTATCACCACCTGATTCCACAGTCATGGTTAAGGTACTTTCAGCTGTTTCCAAAAAGTTCTCCAAAAATCTATTTAGGGAAATTTTGTCATTATTGAGGATGGTGCACAGAGTGCAATGGAGTCATTGTCAAAGCTTGATTTCCAAAATAGTTCGAATAATGGCAGCAATGTGGGGAAAAGTGAAGAGTCTCCCTAGGGCGATTTCAGAAAGGACCAAGCTTTATTTAAAAGTAGCATTTCTGCTGGTTGTGGTGATGCACATCTGTAATCCCAGTGGCTTAGGAGGCTGAGGCAGGAGGATGGCGAGTTGAAAGCCAGCCTCAGCAAAAGCGAGGCGCTAAGCAACTCAGTGAGATCCTTTCTCTAAATAAAATACAAAACAGGGCTGGGGCTGTGGCTCAGTGGTCCTGTGCCCCTGAGTTCAATCCTTGGTACCCTCCCACACATACATACACACAAAGTAACAATTCTGCTGGGCACAGTGGCACAGGCCTGTAATCCCAGTACTTTGGGAGGCTGAGGCAGGAGGATCACAAGTTGGAAGCCAGCCTAGTCTACTTAGTGAAACCCTGTCTCAAAATAAAACATAAAAAGGCTTAGGGATATGGCTCAGTGATAAAGCACCTCTGGGTTCAATGCTCAGTATCCAAATTAATAAAAGTAATCATTTCTTTTTAATTTTTTTATTTTTTCTCAAAAATTGCATTTTAATACATGTTATCAAACATAACAGAAAAAAACAAATTTTCAGAAGCTGTACACACTGTTAAAAGTAACCATTCTTATAAGGTGTGGTGGTGCAGGCCTGTAATCCAAGTAACTCAGGAGGCTGAGGCAGAAGGATCACAAGTTCAAGGCCAGCCTCAGCAAATTAGTAGGCCATAAACTCCTTAGTGAGACTCTGTCTCAAAATAAAAACTAAAAAGGGCTGGGGATGTGGCTCAGTGGTAAAGCAACCCTGGGTGTAATACTCAGTATAATACAAAAAGACCCCAAGTAACAGTTCTGATATTGGGGGGAAAATACCAATCATAGAACTCTAAATTTCCTTAAAAAATTAAAATATAATATGTGAGTCATTTCCAAATGTCTCTTACTGTTAGATTTTATATCCTAGGGCATCTTCCAACAGAGGAAAAAACTACTTTCCCTTTAATAAAAAGTGCTCAGATTTTCATTTGCCCAGAACTATAATAAGTGATTTGTGGTTACAATTGTTTTGCCTACAGTGCAAAATGAAATTTCCATTTAGACATCTCAAAACCCCAGAAATCACTTAAAGTCATTCCTTTGGTAGGAAGCTGATGGTGAATTTCAAACTTACCTTTTCACAGATTTTTTTCAGTTAACTTACTGCATATTAAATCCAATGCATATTAAAAACATAGGATGTCATTTATAGCATAATATACTTAGAATTAAAATAATTATGCCAATACTTCTAAGAATATAAAATAGGACAATATTTAGTGACAGTTATCCATTTTTTAGTAATTGCCTCAAATTTTTTACTGTCATAGTTTGCTTCTTGAACGAAACACTTTTAAGAACAACTTATTTCTCCTCCATATTTGATATAACATATTGTTATTAAAATAGTCCATAACCAAAATAAATTTTAAAGGAATATCAAGGTAAACACAATCATGTTGGTGATGCTAACAATATGGCGAGAATATTTCTGGCTGAGCAATCCTATCAATTAGATCTTCTGATAACCATGAGTATTGCCCACATTCCCAGTAGTCCTCAGTCAAGAACACAGTGGGCTTAGGATGGTTTCCCAGACCTTGCCTCGCCTGTCTTTGGAAATCTGGTAAGAAACCTACCTTGTACTCGGAGAGAGCCTTGGACCAGAAACCTCAAGGTCCAGATGGAGGCAAGAAGCAACAACAGGCTGAAGCACTTGGTCATTGTGCAAACCCCTCAGAGCCAGGGAAGCACTGCAGATGGCCACTGGCAACAAGGGAGGCAGAAACTCAATCACCAGGCTGGATGGAGAGTTCTGGAAATATGTTGAGCCCACTGCTCCACTTCATAACTGAGACATCCGGATTTCCCTGCTTTCAAGCTCCTGACTTGCCAAGGCCACTGGGGGAAATGAGTGACGTCCTTTGAACGCCCAGGCTGTACTTTGTGGGTAGCTTTCTGGAAAATTTAGCTAATGCTGACTCAGAAAACACACAAATGAGGAAGGCAGATAGCACAGGGTGAGCTACCGAAGGTTTTCCTAATTCCCATGTTCCCTGACACTTGCCCTCCCCTGTGGGCTCAGTTCTCATACCATTCATTGTTATTGCTGTGGAGCCCATTCATTCACATACTCCTAGGAATGCGTCTGTCAAAAGGAGATTGAGGGCTGGGATTGTAGCTCAGCGGTACAGCACTTGCCTTGCATGCGTGAGGCCCTGGGTTCGATCCTCAGCACCACATACAAAGCAATAAAATAAAGACATTGTGTCCATCTACAACTAAAAAAAAATTAAAAAAAAAAAAAAAGGAGATTGAGTGTGAGCGTGCTTCTTTTCTTTCAGTGATTTCCCCCCCTCAGCAGCATTGCCTTATATACTGTGTGAGGGAAACGGTGAAAGTAGATGCCCACTTAAATACCAGGCCTTCCTTTGGGATTTCTTTTATACATTGGAAATCTCAACCCCACTACATGGGATTCCTTTTTCAAAGAAATCAGACACATATAAAAATTCATATCTACAAAGACACAACTAGGAGGCAATTTACCAAGTTAGTCATTTTATACTTCACAGAAGAATTTTTGACTTTGCAATAGTCATCATCGCAGCAGTTCTTTATATGACTTTCTCTTTAATAACTTCTATTATATTCCGGTGGACCAAATTTCAATTTAGATTCCACCTTCTCATTTGAGGAGTGTGAGGGATATTTGTTTGCTATATAAGTGAGCATAATTGATGCTTTCCCAGCTGTTTTCAGTGGTTTGCCCTCCATGGGCAATTATGAAGTTCTGGCTTGCAAGCAATGCCCTGAGCAAAGGTTTATAACTTTTCTCCAGAATGAATGTCTTTGATATGAAGGGTATGGATGACAAGTTCTTTTTCTATAGAAGTGGTATTGGTCATAAAGTTAGATATCTGTGCAGGAAAAAAAAATAGTGAAAAGAGAATCTGTTCTGCACAAATACAGGCAACTTCCAAGAGACCAGGGAAATTGCCCCTAAATATCTCCAATATAGACTCATTCCTTGGGTGAGCACAAGTCCTAGGCTCCTAGTACCTAAAAAACATATTTTTCTCTCATTGCAGTGGCAGGTGGACAGAGAGGTAAGATTTTCCTTAATATCCAGCACCATGCCAGAAAGACAGCTAGATATTACGAATTTGTTAAATTGTTACAAAAAGGAAAAAGGAAATAAAATGGTAAGGGGGGAAAAAAAGAATCATGCAGTGTAGGCATGGGAAAAATAGCTTAAGAGAAATGAAAAGACATTTGATTCCCCCCCCATTTTTTATTTGGGCATTATAGTTGTACATAATGATGGGATTTGTTGTTACATATTATGATGTGCATACAATATAACAATGTCATTTGGGCAGTATTACTCTGCAGCATTTCCCCCTTTCCTTCCCTCCTCTTGTCCCCACCCATTCCTTTCCTCTACTGATCTCTTTGATTATCGTGAGACATCCCCCACCCCACCTTTTCCTCTTTAACTTCCTTATATGAGAGAAAACACATGACCCTTGACCTTCTGAGTTGACTTATTTCATTTAACATAATGGTCTCAAGTTCTGTCCAATTTCCTACAAATGACATAATTTCAGTTTTCTTTTTGGATGAATACAACTCCATCGTGTATATGCACTACATTTTCTTCTTTCTTTTTTGGTACTGGGAATTGAACTCAGGGGTACTGGACCACTGAGCCACATCCCCAGCCCTATTTTGTGTTTTATGTAGAGACAGGGTCTCACTGAGTTGTTTAGTGCCTCGCCATTGCTGAGGCTGGCTTTGAACTTGTGACTATCTTGTCTCAGCCTCCCAAAGTGCTGGGATTACAGACCTGCGCCACCACGCCCGGCTCACTACATTTTCTTGATCCATTCATCTGTTGATGGACACCTAGGCTGGTTCCATAATTTGGTTTTTGGAAGACACTTGATTTTTGAAACAAATGTACAGAAAGGAAATTGTTGGATAAAGGGAATCTGCATAATGTGCTGGTGCTTAATCATCAGTTACAGGGATTACAGACATGCACCACTATATGTATCTATATATATAGAAGAGAAAACTATATATATCGATATCCATTGAGAGAAGTTAAGCTGCCATTGGAAGGTGAATGGAAATTCTTGGTCAGAACTTGCTGCCTCTCTTGTTAAGTGAGAATATGTTCAGTCTGTTTCTAGATCTCCCACTTATGGTAAGTTCTAAAAGAATTTGTTGTCAAGAGCTAAAAAGCTCAAGTGGAGAGTCATAAAGAAAATGTTACCAGAGAATCTCTCTTTACCATTTTGAGAAAGAGTGTTCAGGATGAGGAAAAAGAACCCTCAGCACTGTCTGCTTCTAAGTAGTAGTTCACACTGTCATCAAGGAGAACCAATAAAGAAGGAAGTTGCACAATTAGATATGCAAAATAAAGGAAAATGAAGAGGACAAAGGAGAGCAGGAAATATGGAATATCCAGACCAGTTTTCTTATTCTCTGCATATGGAAAACAAGAGTAAAAGTTCATAGGTCATGAGACCACAAAGTGCCACAGCTGAGCCTGATAGGGAAGACTGAGCCCATCCCAGAGGTCATGGGCTTTGAGCCAGATGAGATCTTGGATTACGTATTTAATCTGACACATGGAAATACAAATGTAAACGGTAGAAAATTTGAAATGTGTCACAAAGAAAGGAAATATGGTATAATCCAGAGTACTGGACTGAGGGTAATATCTTAATTTTAGTTTAAGTTCTAACACTAGTAATCTATGTAATCTTGAGCATACAAGATATACAATCAATAAACAAATATTTTCTCTGAGCTTCAGCTTTATCATCTGTCAAAGAAGGAAACTGAATTATATCAACTTGAAAATAGCATAGCAATATAATTCTATGGTACTTGATATTACAAGTGTCTTCCAAAAACCAAGGATCATTAAAAAATGTATTAGCCAGGCACAGTGGTGCATGTCTGTAATCCCTGTAATTGGCTGGGGAAGCTGAGGTGGAAGCATCACAAATCAAAGCCAGCTTCAGCAACTTAGTGAGACCCTGTCTCAAAATAAAAAATAAAAAGGGCTGGGGATGTGGCTCAGTGGTTAAATGCTCCTGGGTTCAATCCCTAGTACCAAAAAAAAAGAGTAAAGTCTAACTGTTATAATAAACATCCCCAAATCTCAATGGCTTACTAAATAAGAATTTCTCTCATGTCACAATCCAATGGCTGATACATGGTGGTGGTGGTAATGTTGAGTGTCTATGTGGTGGAGAGATACTCCCACACAGTTATTTAGAGGCTGAGGCTGCTGCCATCAGTCTTTGGTTAGCTCTACTATCACCTAGTACTTCTAGGTTTTCTCCAAGATCTTCACATTGAACCAAAAAAGTGAGTTCAGAGAATTGTGCTGGAGATTGTTTTAGGGATCAGGCCTGGGATACATAATTTCTACCAATAATCCATTGGCCAATAGTATGTAACATGTCCACCTAACTGCAAAGGAGTCCTCAGCTAGCTATGTACTCAGGAGTAAAAGGAAAAATAATTTGGTAAACAAAGTAGTCTCTGTTACAGTTGACCCTTTTGATCACCTAATATTGGCTTTGCTGTTCCTCCTCCCCCTGGAGAATATGGTACTCTAGTCTTAAAGGAGAAAATCCAAGGTCATATCTAGCTCAAAGTCCATGACTCTGTTATGCTCAGTCTCCCCTATCAGGTTTGGAAGTGGCACTTTGCAGTCTGGTGACCTATGAACTAAGCAAGTCATATGCCACCCCTGTGCCCCAATGTGATGGTGAAACAGGATGACCTCAGTAAAAGTTCCCATGTGTATAGCCTCAAAAAAATAAAATAAAGTGCTTGGGAATCAATCTAACAAGAGCAGTGAAAGACCTCTACGATGAAAACTACAGGGCACTAAAGAAAGAAATTGAAGAAGTTCTTAGAAGATGGAAAGATCTCTCATGCTCTTGGAGAGGCAGAATCAATATTATTAAGATGGCCATACTACCCAAAGTGCTATACAATGCAATCCCAATTAAAATCCCAAAGCCATTTATTATAAAAATAGAAAAGGCAATCATGAAATTAATTTGGAAAAATAAGAGACCCAGAATAGCCAAAGCAATACTCAGTAAGAAGAGTGATACAGGAGGCATCACAATACCAGATCTTAAACTATACTACAAAGCTATAGTAACAAAAACGGCATGGTACTGGCACCAAAATAGAAATGTAGACCAATGGTACAGAATGGAAGACATAGAGACTAACCCACATAAATACAATCATCTCATATCAAACAAAGGTGCCAAAAACATATATTGGAGAAAAGATAGCCTCTTCAACAAATGGTGCTGGGAAAACTAGAAATCCATACGCAGCAAAATGAAACTAAACACCTATCTCTCACCATGCGCAAAACTCACCTCAAAGTGGATCAAAGACCTAGGAATTAGATCAGAGACCCTGAGCCTAATTGAGGAGAAAGTAGGCCCAAGTCTTCATCACGTTGGATTAGGCCCCGACTTCCTTAACAAGACTCCTAAAGCACAAGAAATAAAAGCAAGAATCAATATATAGGATGGATTTAAACTAAAAAGCTTCTTCTCAGCAAAAGAAACAATCAATGAAGTGAATAGAGAGCCTACATTCTGGGAGCAAATTTTTGCCACATGCACATCAGATGGAGCACTGATCTCCAGGATATATAAAGAACTCAAAAACAACACCAAGAAACAAACAACCCAATAAATAAATGGGCTAAGGAGCTGAATAGAAACTTCTCAGAAGAAGATATACAATCAATAAACAAATATTTGAAGAAATGTTTAACATCTCTAGCAATTAGAGAAATGCAAATCAAAACTACTCTAAGATTTCATCTCACCCCAGTCAGAATGGCAGCTATCCAAAATACCAGCAACAATAAGTGCTGGCGAGGATGTGGAGAAAAAGGTACACTTAAACATTGCTGGTGGGACTGCAAATTGGTGCAACCTATCTGAAAAGCAGTATGGAAATTCCTTTAAAAACTTGGAATGGAACCACCATTTGACCCAGCTATCCCACTCCTTGGCCTATACCCTAAAGACTTAAAAACAGTATTCTACAGTAATGCAGCCACTTCAATGTTTATAGCAGCACAATTCACAATTGCTAAACTATGGAAGCAACCTAGATGCCCTTCAATAGACTAATGGATAAAAAAACTGTAGTATTTATACACAGTGGCATATTACTCAGCAATAAAAGAGAACAAAATCATGGGATTTGCGGGTAAATGGATGGAACTGGAGAATATCATGCTAAGTGAAGTAAGCCAATCCCAAAAAACCAAAGGCCGAATGTTTTATCTGATTAGTGGGTGCTGATACATAAGAGAGGTGGGGCGGGGGGGAGCATGGGAGAAATGGAGGAATTTTGGATAGGACGGGGGGAGGTAGAG
>PVHX01014784.1:0-49105 GCA_004024805.1 Geosciurus inauris
GGCTTCTTTTTTTAAAGCTATCATTGATTTCAAGTTTCAGTCCATTATGGTCAGATAGAATGCAGGGTAGTATATCTATTTTTTTGTATTTACTAAGACTTGCTTTGTGGCATAGCATATGATCTATTTTGGAGAAGGAACCATGCGCTGCTGAGAAAAACGTGTATTTGCTTGTTGAAGGATAGAATAATCTATATAAATCTGTTAAGTCTAGATCATTGATTGTTCTATTAAGTTTTGTAGATTCTTTGTTTAGTTTTTGTTTAGAAGATCTGTCCAGTGGTGAAAGAGTTGTGTTAAAGTCCCCCAGCACTATTGTGTTGGGATCTATTTGGTTTTTGAATTTGAGAAGGGTTTCTTTGATGAACATGGCTGCCCCATTGTTTGGGGCATAGATATTTAAGATTGTTATGTCTTGTTGATGTATGGTTCCCTTAAGCAGTATGAAATGACCTTCTTTATCCTTTTTCACTAATTTTGGTTTGAAGTCTACTTTATCTGAGACTAGGATGGAAACTCCTACTTGTTTACACCGTCCATGTGAGTAATAAATTTTTTTCCATTCTTTCATCTTCAATCTGAGAGAGTCTCTTTCCATGAGATGAGTCTCTTGGAGGCAGCATATTGTTGGGTCTTTTTTTTTTTAATCCAATCTGCCAGTCTATGTCTCTTACTTGCTGAGTTTAGGCCATTGACATTCAATGTTATTATGGAGACATAGTTTGTATTTCCAGACATTTTGGTTTATTCTTGGTTTTTAACTTGATTTGGTTTCTCTTTTGATTAGCCTTTAGTGTAGCTCCTCCCTCTGTAGGTTTTCATTGATGTTTAGCATTTCCTCCTCATGGAATATTTTACCAAGAATGTTCTGTACCGTTTATTTTCTTCCCATTTCAACTCATCAAAAGAAGTCTTCAGGGGCTGGGATTGTGGCTCAGTGGTAGAGCGCTTGCCTCGCATGCATGAGGCACTGGGTTCAATCCTCAGCACCACATAAAAATAAATAAAGATGTTGCGTGTCCATCTACAACTAAAAAAAAAATTAAAAAAAAAAAAAGAAGTCTTCAGTGGCTAGAGTTGTGGTGCAGTGGTAGAGCACTTGCCTAGCATGTGTGAGGCACTGGATTTGATTCTCAGCATCGCATATAAATAAATGAATAAAATAAAGGTACATCAACATCTAAAAGAATGTTTTTTTAAAAAGTCTTCATTTCCTGTTACCAGCCTTCCTCTTCCCAGTCATATGAATTCACACCCCTCTCCCACTTCCCTCTTGGTTCTCTCTCTCTCTCTTCCCCTTCCTGTCCTCCTCCTTTCTTTTTCTCTCTCCCTTCATTTTTCTACGCACTTTTGAATCTTCTCATATAAAACTCTCCACCCAGGCCTTCCACACACACACACACACACCCCATCACACCACTCTGGTTGAGTTCTTGTGACCTCCACACTGTTAGATCCCGCATGAGCATCATTTGCTACAGTTCCCTCCTCCTATTTTCATTTGTTTTCTAGGACACAGTATTTTTATAGTGTTCCTCCTGTCTAGTACCCAGCTCTTCCTAGTCTCCTCTTTTGCTTCCACCTCCTCTTTCCAGTCCATAAGCATTATGCAGGGTTTAGTCATCTGTCTGTAGTCACTCCCTTGATGACTTTATCCATTTCATTTAAATACTCTTGCCTGTGTTAATGATTCCAAAATGTAAAGATGCATAATCCCAGCCTCTTTTCTGATTTCCTAACTCCAAGCATTACCACCTTAAGGCCTTGTTAGCAGCTGAGACTTAATAAGTTCATAATTAAGCTTTTGATCTCTACCTGACCGTAACCCAAATCCACTATTTTCACAGTCTTTCTCATCTCAGTAAGTGATAACTTCATCTTTGTAGTTAACTAGATCAAAATTGGGGAAGTTATCCTTGACACTCTTGTCTTTTCCTCCTACCCTACATCTAATCTCTCAGGTAATCCAGTCAGCTCTGTATTCAAAATATAACTGCTCCCCGTCTTGTCTCAGCCATCATCATCTCTTTCCTGATTTAATAAAGTAACATTTTAACTGATCTTTGTGCTTCTACTCTTGCCCTTCAGTCTCTTAACACATCAAACAGAGTGATCCTATTAAAATTCAAGTTAAATTTTTCTCTGCTCAAAACCCTCAGTGACTTTCCATCTCATTTAGTGAAAGAGACAGAGTCCTTACAGTAGACAACAAGGGTTTCTCTGTTCCACCCTGTCTCCTCACCTCTGTGACTAGCGTAGTCATCTTCTGGTACTCTCTTTGGTTCTTTCTGCTGAGGGCACGTTGTCCTCCTTGCTCTTTATCTGCTGCACTCAACAGGCTGCCTCAGGACGTTCAGACTTTGCGTTCCTTCTGTCTGTGATGTTCTGCCCTAGTGATTTGCATGGCCGTTTCCCTCACCTGTTTTAGACTTTCATCTCTGGTTACCCTATTTAAAATTTTAAACCCTGGTTCCTCATATTCTCCCCTCCCTCTTCCTGTTGTATTTTCGTCTTTAGTATTCACTCACCATACAATACGTATTTCACTTACCTATCTTGTTTGTTGTCTCTTCACCACCTACCTACCACCACTACCAACTATCTGGCCCTAACAACTGTAAGCTCTATGAAAATAAAGAGTCGTATCAGTTTTATCCACTCTGTATGCCCAATGCCCAGAACAGTACCAGGCACATTGTAGGCTCTCAGCATTAGTGGGTGGTTAGATGGGTGAATGGATGAAAGGAATAAACTTCAAAAAAACTAAGCATGAGCCTTCCTTTTACCCTTTATTAGCCAGTAGCACTATGCAAATCAATTGATCTTCACTGAGCCTTTTGTCTCATTTAGAAAATAAAGGAACGAAATAGGGCCCTTCCCACAGGATTATTCTGTGAATCAAGTGACCAATTAGCATGTATTTGTTTCACAACTAGAAAGCTCCACAAATGTTAAACCATGATAAGGAGGAAGAAAAGAAAAGGAAAGAGGATTCTAATGGTTGCAGAATGACCCATCAGGAGCACAGAAAGCAGTTTTCATCACAGTTTTGAGTATTTCTAGCCTGGTCATAGAGGTTTATTTTAAACATTAAAATAGCACCTTGATTTCACTTATAAAGTTTCCTTTAGTGAATTGTGTAATTTAGGACAAGAACCTGCTATATTATTTTTTTAACTTTTATCGGTTCTTTTTAGTTATGTATAACAGTAGAATCCATTTTGATATAATAATAAAAACAAGAAATATATCATGTTTTAGTTCAGACCTCAGTACCTTTCCTTCCCTTTCCCTGTCCCCATGGCCTGCTCCTTTCCCTCTGTTGATCTTTCTGCCTATTTACTTATAGTTATTTTTTAATTAATTTCTTGTGGATGTACTCCATGGTAAGATTCACTGTGGTATATTAGTGTATGTCCACAGGAAAGTTATGTCAGATTCATTCCATTGACTTCCCTTTTCCCATTCCCGCTCCCTTCCCTTCAATCCCCATTGTCACCTCCACTGAACTTCTGTTCTCCCCCACCCCCTTATTGTAGGTAGCTTCCACACAAAAGTGAAAAGATTTGACCTTTGGTTTTTGGGAATTGGCTTATTTCATTTAGCACGATAGTTTCCAGATCATAAAGTCATTTATGGCAGATGTCATAAAGTCATTCTTCTTTATGGCTGAGTGAGTTTCTATTTTAGTGACCTTCAAAATGTGGTCCACAGACCAATGCTCAGTCTAATCGTACTATTTGTTACTGGTCCATGGGAAGTCCAGAAAGTGAAAGTAAGCATTTAGACATCTAGAGCAATTTCACCAAATAAGATTTTTGTCTCTTGAATGAAATAATAACAATTTTGGACTTCTATTTTTGAACTTCCTTTTGTTTAATTTCATTTTAATTATACTTCACCAAAGTATTAGTTCTTAACACATTGGGAGGAAAATAAATACTGGCCCTCTACCACAAGCAGTGTGAGAAGCACTGTTCAGTTAGATTATAAATTGAACCTTAGATTAGCATGCTGTTGTTTATAAAGTATTCACAGGTCCAAAGCTGGGGAACCCAGTATCACAGGTGCCCTGCCTTAGGTTCCTCCTCAGCTTGCATATAAGTAGTGAGGAGTCTTTCCTTAAAATTTAGGGAATCCAAAGCCAGGTAGAGTGGTGCATGCCTGTAATCCCAGAGATTTGGGAGGCTGAAGCAGGAAGGTAGCAAGTTCAAGGCCAGCCTGGCAACTAAGTGAGGTCCTAAACGATTTAGTGAGACCATATCTCAAAATAACAAATGAAAAAGGTTAGGGATGTGGCTCAGTTGGTTAAGCAACTCTGGGTTCAATCCCCAGTATCTTAAAAAAAAAAAAATTGAGGAATCTGTAGTGCTACCTATAGATGTTGCTAAGATTTTTTATATTTATAATAATTATAATAGCTGTTAATAAAGATTCATAATAAATATTCATTAAGTTCTAATAGTAAGCATTTTCACATATAATTTATGAACCCACATACAAGTTAACTAAAAAAGTTAGCTAGCTCAGATGTCTTTTCCTTTAGTCATCAAAACCATGCTGGTCATTGATACAGGTATGGCACAGAATATTACTAGTATAAAGACTGTGGCACTGAATACTACCAGTGTAACGCTTGAACCGTAATTTAAAACCCTGATACCAATTCTAATCTACATAAACTTAGGGGTTTTGAATCCGTATTAATTTACATGGCTGGTTTGTATAAAAACTAATGTTATGGGTTATGGCAGAAAAATTGGGATTCCCAGATTTGGTAGTCTGCTTCATAATTTCATATGTATCATTTTAGCAGGATACACATTTCAGTAGGGGTAGTATTAGACCATATTGTGTCCATTGGAAGACAAATTATTTATATCAATAAGGTGTTCCAAATTGATATAAATGTGTCTATATTTTGTGAGTAGACCCAGATTGGTTTTGAGGGTAACAGTGGCACCTGATTTATTGTTGTCTAGATTACATTTAGGTAATCTAGGTTTCAGGGCATTTTACAGGGCTGGAGAAAGATTTCATCAGCATGTAGGGAGTCAGTCCAGGTCATGAGTTAAGTGATAAATGTTGAATTTTTTTCCGGTTTAGACAAGTTTCCTTTATTGTTAGAGATCACTGGAACAGATACTGTTGGACTCTAAACTTTGATCACATAGAAATTAATGGTTATTTCCTTTGACCATTCTGTCATGTGTCCTTAAAAGAAAATTGACAAAGTTAAGTTCTGAACACCTTTGAAATTCTCCCATCATGTTAAATTCGCAAAAAGTGAAATGAAAAAATCCTTATATATTAATATGACTTAATTTTAATTCACCAAGAGTTAGTATCATAAGATGAAGAAATAACACTTGTCTTTATTTTTTGAAAGAGCTATTTTGTAAATATTTCAAGCTTTTAAAGAAAAACTGTTTAGATATGGTCAAAATGATGTTTTCCAAGTATAAGGTGCTTTCCATTTTTTGAAACGAGGTTACTTTTGTAATGGCTTCTTTAAGAAACTTAAAGTAGATTTTTTAAAAATAACTTGGTTTGGCCTGGTTATTACCAAACTGTTATGGAATTTCACACATCTGTTTCAGAAAGCAGCTTCTCATAGACTACTGCACTGTTTCTCAATTTTAATAGGCCTCATTTATCCTATAAATAAACCTACATTTTCTTACCTGATCAAGTGAGCAAACAATAAGGGTCAGATGTGGCAAACACTTTAACAAAAAGCATATGTACCGCCGTCAGGGTGAGGTGGAGTCATATCAAGATTGCTTGAAGTTATTAATGGTAGTAAAATTTATGCTTCCTCCTGTTTTCCCAATTAAATCAAGAAGCCTTTTTTCTTGAGATTCTTCTATCACCAGCTGGTTCCAATACTGTGTGTGTGAATATTGCCCGGGGTGTATCCATTTTTAGATGGTAAAATTTGACCAAAGCACATTAAGTCCTTAGTGTGGACCTGTAAGCTAGAAAGCAGACATTCTTTGTTAAGGGTTTTATTTTGGTTCTTATCATTTGTACCACAGGTCTGCTTACTTTGTAGAGTTTTTTTACAAATAAGTTGTTGTAGTATCCTCTAGGTATAATCAAATAATTCTATAGACAAGGTAATAAAATAATTGAAGACATATTGAAAAATAAGCTGCATAGTTAAAAGCAAAGTCATACACTTTAAGAAAGAATGAAAATCCATCAGAAGTGTTGACAATTAGAGTACTCATTTTGTGAACAGCTGTTACTGTAGAGAGCTGTTTAGTTTAATAATAGATTTATAATTTAAATGATTGGGCACAAAAATCATTTATCCCAAAATTATTGTTATACTTGTTTAGATTACTAATCATCGTAACTTACAGATTCTGTCAGTTTTCCCATTTAACTATTGTTTAAAAGCTGTTGGCTTTTATCTGTTCATCTCAAATCTTTATTAGACTTGCTGTTGACAATTTTTTAATAAAACAAGACCATCCAATATAGTTGAAATCTTGAAAATTGGTTTGTCCAAATTGCAGTGTAAACTAAAGCTGTCTGATTGTACTGAATTTGTATTTGCAGCATATTCCCTGATAAATTAGGTTCCATTATGTGTAAATATGATTTGGGAATGTTCTAAAATACATTCAATATATTTTTAGTGTATTTTGATATAGACGATATTTATGTTCAATAATGGTTGCAATTGTCTCTAAAGCAGTGGTTTTAGCCTATGGCATTTTCATTGTACTATATTCATAGAGCTTTAAGGATTCCAATGCCACAGTAAACCTAAAGACGTGTGATTTTTGAAGCATGTTTTGTTTGTGTAGGTTTCCAGGGCAATATATCACCTTAATGCTGCTCTATTCTAACATAGGTGTGCTTATATTCCCACTTCTCTTATCGTCGCATAGAGCCTTTGTGACTTCAAAGGGAGTGTTCTACTTTGAACAAAGACATGGGGTGTAGAAGGGAATGAGAATCTGGCTAATAATGTGGCCCATAACTTGTGTTCTCACTCTGTTTTCACAAAGTGTTGGGCTGAGTCTGGTTCAGAAGCGGAAATTTGGCTTTGAGTTCTGGTGTTCAGAACTCATATTTCTGCTTGACTGAATTGTGAATGGAAAATCTCAGGTGTCTTACAAAATTAGTAGCTGAATGGTGTTTTTACTAATCACTTTGGAGATGAAAAAAACTGAAGACATTTTAAAATTCAAAACCAATCAGCATGTGTTTTGCCCTTTAATTGGCAGAAAATCGATCATGAGAATAGCCCAGAGAGCTGGTTTTTTCCCCCTCCTTGAGCTGCTCCAGCTGAACTACAGCTGTAAATTTCTTTAAAAAGAAAAAAAGGGGCAATTTTTGTCTTAAAAACTCTTGAATGTACTTTATAAGTGCAATAATTCCCACAAAATCAGTTACTGGAGTTAATGACCAGTTTGTTAAGGCATTAACTGCCCTCAGCTGGGAATGACCAATTTTGGAGTGAATGGCTGCACAAATGCTAAGATAATTCAGTAACACTTTCAAATAATGATCCAGCTAATTAACGGTGAATTCCTGTGGAAAGCCTATGGAAGCACTTATGACCTCTGCATTTAATAGCCAGTGAATTCATCGTGATTCATGTTTATTACCATAAATACCAAAGGAATCATAATGACAAGGATATTTTTTTCCACACTGCCCTTATTACTTGAACAGATTTGACTAATCCACCTCCAGTCATTAGGAACCTAGTTCTCAAAATATTCAGTCTTTGCACTGCTCTGCTCAAAATTCACAGAGCCTTTGGTGCCCTGCCAGCACAGCGATTGCTGGCCTCCTGGTTTTACTTGGGATGCCATTAGGGAATAATTGATGTCTATAAGTCTTAAAGGAGCCTTTTTGAAATGCCTGCGATTTGTAGGATGTAGAGGAATCATAGCTGGTTAGCTAGAGTTAATGGCTTCTACTCATGAATTCTTAGGAGAAAATCAGACCCTCCAACCCCCATTTGGGTATGTAATTTTTTTGAGGTTTATTTTTTTAAGAACTCAGATATCCTTTTCTTGCAGTGAATGAAGAAGACTATTTATTAGCTTATAATAAAAGATAAGCTCTTAATTTTACTTGGACCATGTAATCTCTCTAAAGGCTGTTTATTGCTGTGTGATCTACAGATTAGCCTTTAAGTAATAATAATAAATATCGGCTGCCAAAAGCCTTTCCTTTCTGTATTCAGCAGGCTTGAATCGATAAATTCAGGTTATTTTTCCAGACATCTTCCCACTTTACATACTCATTTTTCTCCTAAATTGCTTTGTCCTTATGGCTGTCACCTATCTGCTAGATGCTGTAAAGTTAAAAGGCTGCATTTTTTCAAGGAATTATCATTTACATAATAATTTATCACACAGTGAATAAGAAACCTGTGGTTTATAAATTACAGTCTTCACTCATGTTGCAGTTCCTTAGAGGAGAAAGAAACGTGATCTATAACAGTGGCTTATGAACTAGAATCAGCAAGGTAATATAGGTAACAGGAACGATTGTAAAATATTTACATATTTTTTAATATATATTTTTAGTTGTCTATAGATCTTTTATTTATTTAGTTGTGGTGCCAAGAATTGAACTCAGTACTTCACACATACTAGGCAAGCATTCTACCACTAAGCTACAACCCCAGCCCTATACTTAATTTATATTTAATTTTTTGGAATGCAACAGTAGATGCCAGTTTATATCCTTTTTATTCATTAAGTAAATACAGGAAAAGGGAAATTAATTTTATAGGTATATATTAATCAGTTGTTCAATTTTAAGAGAATATTTACCCAGATAAACTCTCGACGCGTCAGCAACTTGGGTTAGATAAACCTCTGAATACAATATTATAGTCCCTTAGATCTGTTATCACCTCCTTTCCTACACTTTCTGCAAGGAAAAAAAAAATTTTTTTTGGTGCAGCACTAGTTGTATTCCAATTTCTTTTCAGTTGTGCTTAGCCCAAACATGAGAAAAAATACCTCTGCTCATCAGTTTTATTTGCCTGGGATATGCTGTTTAAAGGTAAATGAAGCAGGGTAGATAATTGCAAGTCTGTCTTCAGTGTTCTTAGACTTCTGTGTCCTTTCATGTACTTGGTAGCCCATTACTACCACAACCATTGCCCACTCTAGAAGTGAAATTAAGTTCCTATACAGATAAGGAAGCCTGAAAGGAGAAAGAGAGATTCATAATGTTGTGTGGAAGGCAACAAGGGAGTTCATTTGTTTTCTCAATTTTTTTTGTTAAGAAATTTGAGGCAGGAGAATTTCGAGTTCAAAGCCAGCCTCAGCAAGGGTGAGGCACTAAGCAGCTCAGTGAGACCCTGTCTCTAAATAAAAACACAAAATAGGGCTGGGGATGTGGCTCAGTGGTCGAGTACCCCTGAGTTCAATCCCTGGTAAAGAAAGAAAGGAAGAAAGAAAGAAAGGGAGGGGAGGGAGGGAGGGAGGAAGGAAGGAAAGAAATTTATGAGAATGATGATGCTAAACGAAGTAAACCAATCCCAAAAAACCAAAGGCTGAATGTTTTCTCTGATAAGTGGATGCAGATCCATAAAGGGGTGGGGGTATGGGATGAGTAGAGGAACTCTGGATTAGCGAAAGGGGAGGGAGGGATGGAGAGGGAACTTGGGGAAAGGAAAGATGATGGAATGAGATGGTCATCATTACCCTAGGTACATGTATGATTGCATGAATGGTGTGACCCTACTTTGTGTCCAACCAAAGATGTGAAAAATTATGCTCCATTGTGTACAGTGAATCAAAGAGCCTTTTGCTGTCATGTATAACTGATTAAAACAAATTAATTAATTAATTTAAAATTTAAAAAAGAAAAAAATTTATGAGAATGAGAAAATCATGACAAGTTCTTACTAGTTATAAGTTATTTAGTGGAGCCTCAAGTGTAAAATGATTCCCCAAAGACCTACTTTAGAAATAGCAGAGCTTTAACCAATCAAAAATAAATAAATAAACAAATGAAAGGAAGACCAGTAGAGTAGAGGAAGGAGACTAGGGGAAGGAGGAAGAGAGGGCAAGGGGGCACCGGCCACTAGGGACTGAAATGAAATAAATTTCCATGCGTGTATGATTTTGTCAAAATGAACCCAACTATTATGTATAACTATAATACAGTAAGAAAAGAGAAGTATTTTAAAATAAAAATAAATAGCAATATTTTATAGGAAAATAGGTAGAAAGATAAATAGTCAGTCACAGGCTTGGAGTATACCTTGGAATTCTGTCTATCTCATCTCAGAAACCTTAGTCACTTCTCAGCCTACTTTACTCCTACCTATAGTTTTAGTGTAGAAAAACAAAGCAGCATACATATTAGGAACAATGGTAGTACTGCTCCCTAGGTAAAACAGAAAAATGGTATTGTTAACATAATGATAATAAGAAAGCATATTTAGTGAGTTGGTTTAGTATGTGTCAGACATTTTGCTAATTGCTTTACCAGAATTCTCTCACCTAATCCTTGCATAACAACCTTTTGAGTTAGATAAGTTGTTAGCCCATTTTTACAGATGAAGAAACTAAAGCACAGAATTTAAATAACATTGACAATGCCAGATAGCTGTTGAGTGGCAGAGCCATGAATTTAACCCAGATAGTCCACCCCCAGAGCAATTTGCCCTGTTAAGAACTTCCTTCATCCTTTCAAACCTACTATATCTAGACACAGGTTCTCTGAGAACTAATCTGATTTTATGTCTGCTTTTCATTTTCTCTCTTTTCCTCTATTACCAGTCTTCTCGCTCTCTTCCCCAGAATCCCAGATCCAGTGGATCCTACAGAGTGTCTTCTAGGGGCATCTCTTACCTGTATTGTGTCCTCAGCGATGATAATGATGATAACATACTTACTTGGCATAATTGATTTTACTCTCGCTGCTATCTCTTGTAAGCCTTAGAGGAAAAGTACATACTCAGACCCAGGTCTGAATTCCAGATTCACAGCTGTTTTCTTTTTAAAGAGTCATAACTTGAATGAATGTCATTGCCTCATCTCTAAATCAGAGAATACCTACCTCTTCCATTGCATGCTGAGCATGCAACAGCAATAATGCCATTGGTTGTTTAATCCTTTCTCTTTCCTTATCTCTCAAAATTTTTTGATGTTAGAAATATTGTTCATAACCTTGTGTCCTTAAACCTTCTGTTCCCTTCATTTCTTTAGTTTTCAGCAAACTTGAGAAGGCTGATAATTTTAGGAAAAGATTGCAATCAATTGGGGACATGTTCAGAGTTGTTGTTTGTAAAAAATTAGGAAAGTAAGGGAGAACTTGCTAGGAGCTTTCACTTTGTGAGTGTGAAAGGAAAAGGAGAAAGAGAAAGCACACAACAAGCAAGAACTAGGACTAGCTATAGAATGAATCATACTATTTTTTATAAGTAGACATTTAGATTTACTGTATAAAAGTAATATAAATTATTATTATGTCTGAGAACTGTTTCATACACTTTATTCATCAATTTGCTACATATCTCTTGAAAGTGAGTCTTCATTTTCTCTTGCCTTAAATGAAGGACATTGCTTTTTAGATTTTTTTTTTTTATTGGCACTAGCAACAGACAGACTTTCGTGGAGCATGGCTGCTTCTTAGTTCTTTCATAGTTCCACAGTGAACTTAATGTTTCGTGGTTTGGTTTCATGTCGAAGAATCATTTGTATTGGTTATTGATTTCTTTGTTTCCTTTATCATTCATTACTTGGAATCCTACTTTTTAATGAATTCATTACATAAAATATCTTCAGATAATATTGTGTAAAAATTAAGTAGGACTAGAACTTACAGATGCATGAAAGATAGAAAATGACTGAAATGGCAAGGAGAGAGACTGGCCTGCAGAATATAAGTTTGAGCAGGGCGCGGTGCCGCACGCCTGTAATCCCAGCACTTAAGGAGGCTGAGACAGGAGAATTGCAAGTTCAAAGCCAGCCTCAGCAACAGCGAGGTGCTAAGCAGCTCAGTGAGACCCTGTTTCTACATAAAACACAAAATAGAGCTGTGGATGTGGCTCAGGGATCAAGTGCCCCTGAGTTCAATCCCCAGTACCAAAAAAAAGAATATAAGTTTGAAGACCCCATTTAAAAATATTTTATCATACCTCAGTCTGGAGGAAGCTAAATTTTGTGAAATGCACACCAGAACCCAAGGGATGTCAGCCTCCTTGGGGAGCAAAGCTAGACCGTTTTCATTATTCATATTCACATCATGAAAATCTGTGTAAACATGTTTTCCTCTGGCAAGTGTACTTTATAGCTCTAAAATAGTTATAAATGAAGGCCTTCAAGAGTGTAAAAATGTGATTTATTAAAATCTAGCATTGCAGGACACAGTGCTGCACCCCTGTAACACTGGTGACCTGACGACTAAGGCAAGAGAATCCCAAATTCAAGGCCAGCCTCGGTAACTTGTCTCAAAATCAAAAATAAAATGGGCTGGGGTTATAGGGGATATAGCTTAGTGGCAAAGCACCTCTGGGTTCAAAAAAACCTCAGTACAAAAAAACCTAACATTAAAATCTGTGAATCTTTTATTTAGATAGGCTCTAAAGAACGAAATATTGGGGTAACACCAACTTTGTCTCTACTTTTATCTTATTTGGAGGAATTCCACACATTTTATATTATACTTCCCTCCAATAAAATTCTCACCCCTAAATAGTAAAAATACTACATTTTCTATAGCCATTGACTTCCTTGTCTTCACCTTAAAATTTTAAATATTACTTTCTCCTCCCATATTGTTAGATTTTAACTTTATGTCTATGCAAGCTCTCTACCACAGAGCTACATCCCCAACACAGAGCTGTCTTCCCTTAGAAGATGTCTTCTAATGTCTTCCCTTCCTGAGACATTCCTTAGACAGTTTAAACTTTTAGCATTTTACAGTCATACATTTCATTTTTTATTACAAATACTATTCTACTTCTTTGTTCATTTGGATGATTTTTCTAATTTCAGATTCATAGTAATTATATATATGTTTTTGTTTACTGTTTTTTACATGTCTTCACTGTCAAGGAATTATATTAATCCCATATTGTGATAAGGCAATAAAGGTGGGGAGGTCAATAACCCATTCTGCTTTATATTGGGTTACTAAAAAAGAAATTTTTAGGATTGTGGTTAGTGTTTTTTCTAAAAACATACCTTGGAAAATAGAAATTCTGTCTTAAAACTTAGTGACATCTCACAGATAAATGAGTATTTCAAACTTTGGATTTAAAATAGGAAGCTCAAAATATTTTCAAGATTAAGATTATATAAGAGGATGAGGTTTTGGCTCAGGGGTAGGGCACTTGCCTAGAACATGTGAAGCACTAGGTTCGATTCTCAGCACCACATAAAAATAAATAAAGGTATTGTTCCGTCTACAACTAAAAAAAATTTTTAAAAGATTATATAAGGATTTTCTTCAGTAGTTTAAATGTTTTCATACATTAATTTGTGCATAGAAGGTGTTGTGTATACACGTACATCTTACTGTATCTATGATTGTTTTTAATTCTAGGCAATGAAAACTACAAACAGATAGCAATGTGTGTGCTTTATCACATAAGCATGGATGACCGCTTTAAGTCAATGTTTGCATACACTGACTGTATACCACAGGTAAGGGCTTCACACTTTAGGGAAACATTGAAGATATGAACTTTTTTACTTTCTTCTCTTGGTTGTTAGATCTCCTTTTACTTAAAAAAAACTATTACTATTATTATTAACATAAATCATATGTTATAGAATACTTAAAAGTATAGCACTGGGGCTGAGAACGCAGCTCAGCAGGAGAGCTCTTTACCAGCATGCACAGAGCTCTGGGTTCAGTTCGTATTGTTGAAAAAAAAAAAAGTACAGAACAATATATAAAAATGAAAATAACTTTTTGTTTATCCAAACCCCAGAGATAGCTATTTAACATTTTGGTACACTTTCTTCTACATACTTAAAAATAATAATATGGAAGGATTATATATGATATATACAATTTTCATATATTGCTTTACTTAATAAGTAGACTCTCATGTCATTGAACAACCTTCAAAAAAGTATTTCTAATTGTTGTATAATATTCTGTTTAATAACTATGATTTAAATATTGCTAAATTATGTTTAGATTTTTTCAAATTTGTCATAAGACATAAGAAATAAAAATAATATGGAAAAAACATCATAGTCATAGTTTATCTACATCTTTGAATTTTTCCTTAAAGTTCCAAAAAGTAGAACAACTATGTCCAAGTATAAGACCACTTGTGTCTTTGACACATTTTGACCAAATTACTTTCTAAGAAGGCATAAATGTATGTTTTCAACTAGCATTTTACTTTTAATAGTAATGGTTATTATTTTTTCTGTAAAATATGATGTTTAATATTTCTGTTTACTTGCATTTCCATGAATATTGGTGAAGTTGAACATTTCATCTGTTTATTATCCATATTCATTTATAAATTATTCAATTTTTCTATTGGCATGTTAATATTTTATAATAGATAAATAAGGTCAATATGTATAATAACTATTTCAACTGCCATGTTATAACTATTTCCCAAGTTTGCCACTTGCTTTTTAATTTTGTTTATATTTGATAGTTTTAAATACTTTGCATTCTCTGATGGGAAAATATTTCATCAAAACTCTTTTATTTTAGAGCAGTGTTCTCAAAAAAGATCTTTCCAGGGCTGGGGGTTTACTTAGTGGCAGAGTGCTTGCCTAGCATGTTTGAGGCACTAGGTTCGATCCTTAGCACCGCATAAAAAAATAAACAAAATAAAGGCATGCTGTCCATCTACAACTACAAAAAAAAATTTTTTTAAATTTTTCCAGTAACTCAGTTGCTTGATACACTTCATGTTAAGTCTATTTGACTTGAAGGAGTTTACTGATTTTTTTTAACAACGGATTATGTTGTAAGGTTAGAGATTTTGTTTATATATGTGATTATATTCTTAGGGAATTTACATTCACAGAATCACTATAGTACCATTATTAGTAAACCAAGCTCTACTACTTTGAATATATGATGATCGGAATACTGGCTGGGCTGCTTTTTAATATAATTTTTTATAAAATAGTTTTCTAAAATAGAAAAGGCAAAATGTAAGATATATGTATGATAAAAAACACATTTAAAAACACTTTTAAAAAAGAATATGACTAAATCAGACTTACTGAAGTAATTCCTCTTAATACTCCTACCAGATAATTCCTTATCATCCTAATATGAATTATTAAATGTATGTTACTTTAATTTATATGCTAAAAATAGATTATGCTTTCTCCTTTCATTAATTCTAATTGACCATTCTTTATTCTAAGTTAGAGAAATGGTATTAAAATTGCTATTACATGTAATTAAAACTGTTGAACTCTCAAAGATAACTTTTTAGCCTTTCATATTGGGGGATAAACTAATTCTGATTGTTTACAGGAAATAGACATCCTTCAAACAATATATAGGACATCTTATCTAACAAGGCAGGACTTCTTGTAGCGATAACGTGTGCCAGACTATAGCCAATGCAAAGTGTAATCACACTCTTTGTCAAACAACTTTTCAATAAAAGAGTGGCCATGTCGAAGGGAGATTACAGGTGATTTACTATGGTCTCACTCCATGTGTTGTAAAGGTTCCTGCTTTGCAGTTTCAAAGGGTGTTCCTTTTTCCATCTCATTTAGTGTCAGAATTTCATTGACTACAGGATATGAATTGGAAAGCAGCCAAAAAAGAGTAATATTCTTGCAAAGATTGACCATTTTAAACAGATTTAGTTTTTAAAGAGCACATTAAATAAAAGACAAATAAAGCAAACCAGGAAGGAATTGAAAACTTACAACGTTGGATTTTGAGTTTAGAGTTTTCCTACTGTTCTAGAATGTATAATCTCAAATATAAACTATAAAACTTTATTTTAAATGAATGAATCAAAAATAAGAGTCTGTTTGGATTATCTTTTACACATTGTTCTGACTGCAGTTTAAAACTTTGTCTATACAAAGTTCTCCCATGCCTTTTCAAGAACAATATTCCTTTATGTTTTTTGTGCCAGTTTTCTAACATTGAACACTTTAACCATGGAGTTTTCAGAACATTTTTGATCTATATTTCTTGAACAAAATTTTCCAAAACTTATTCAGAGTTCAAAGTTTTCAGGTTTTTTTTTCTCTGTTTTGTTTGTTTCTTAACTTCAACTCTTACAGGAATCATGAGTTTATGTGTACCAAATTATGTTGTAAACATCCTGAAGCTTTTTAATATAAGGCAGTATTTTGAGAAAACCAAATGATATTCTAGGCCATATTTGTTCCTAAAGTGTCATCCAACCTATAAATTGTTCTTCGTGGTGCCCAATTTTGACCTATTTAGGGAAAAGTTGACATGGATGTTGCTACCCAGTGCCAAGTTCATTGCAAAATAAAAGAATAATATAAAGCACATCAGAATTTAAATGAAATTTTCAAGTTTCCTTCAGGAATTAAAAAAATTTTTTTCCAGAGGTAATGTTTACTTATAAGGCAAACTTACTTGTGACAGCAACTAATTAACTTGTTCATTAAACAAAGTCATGTCAAGGTTGCAATGTCTAAGAATTAATGTGGTATTTTATTCTCTTTGAATTATGCACATTAATTTTTGTTTAGTAGAAATCTTTAATTGTTGCACATGAATTTTTCTAAGAAAACCCTAAAATAACTTTGCAAGTAGAAAAGCAATGGCTTGATAATAAGTCATATTCATTTAAATAAAGAGAATATGAAGTGTGTATTCTTTATTACATTATATTATATAGACATATGTATGTGTGTGTGTATATATGTACACACACAGAGTTTATAAAATCCCTCGATTTATATATCTATACATGTAAAGGGGTTTATAAACTGTAACTCATTATACAAAAGTAAGATACTTGCAGTAAAATGTCAAGTCTTTCTCATCATTTTTCAACTCATTCTTAGTCCAGTGTAAATACTACCTTTTTTATGTGTGTTTTATTGGATAAACCTATAATTAGATTAGAATTCACTTTTAGGAAATAATTTAACATCCAGAGTAGGTGATTATACATACAACATGACTCATAATCTCTTCCAATATTATATTACTTTGCTTTCTTTGTACTTTATTACCTCTAATTATACCATGGATTCTAATTTTTCTTCCAGTATTTGTTACTATTTTGCAATATTTGGTGCCAGGTCAAATTCATGATCTTAACAGTCTCAGTGGGTAGATTGTTTCAGGTAAGCATACTTGGGATAACCAGGAGTTAATGGTTGTATTCTAATAATAGTTAAAAGTGCACATTAACAGTTCATTGTTATTTAGACCTCTGAGATGTATGTTTTGTTTAAATAGGTGCAAATGCCATCCAGATGCTTATAAAAGTATTTATTGGTAATACAATGGCCAATCAAAGTACATGGTTAGGTAGTGATGTCATGGTGTTATTTAATATTTTACTCCAGAACAGTGTGCAAGAGTCTTCATAGATATCCACATGTTTTCCACCACAGTTGTCCTCTTCGGTCCCTCTTTGATCTACATGCTTCTTTTTAGCTGAATGCTGGTAAACGTCCTTTCTGACAGCCCCCTTTGCTCTTGCCTGCCATTATCTGCTGAAGTTCAGAAACCAGAGCATCACTTCAAACAAGAGAGTTAGGGAGTAAAGCCAGTCAGAAGAGATTCCTGAGGCAGGCAAAGTTCTGGCATAATCATTCAAAGATGTTTGGGTAGGGGAGTGGGGGTGGTAGAGGTGTATGTGAATGCAGAGAGCTGTGGGGGTTGGCCTCTGGTCACTGGTAAATAAGTGAAGTCAGGTGCCAGAGAGTCTAGACACGGTGATTTCAGTCGTGGGTCTTTGGTATCTGATACTCAATATGGGACTTGTCTGATTGAACACCATTGCCTCCTCCTTGCAAAAGCTGAAGCCCTTTTAGTGCTTTCCTGTTAAATTAGTAAAAGATGACAACGGACATAGTTAAAATAGAACAAATCTAGTTTTAATATTTCCTAGTTGTCAGCAATTACACTTACTTTTGAAGTACCAGGGGTAGCAATCATATTAAAGACAATGATGCACTGTTGCACTCGGAATTTGAACTAAACTGCTTTTAAATTTGAATGCTTTAATTATAAGTGAAGTGTTTCTCTTTCTTACTATGAGAAATTAATTCTATACTGTGATACACTTCATTCATGTTTAGTTCTAACCTCTCAATTTTGAGGCTAGGCATTGGGTAAGATTTTAAACTATGTATTTTAGATCTATTTCTACAATAGATATAACATGGAAATTACTTTTTTTAAAAATCCTTGCCTTCTAAACAAATCACCTATAACTCCATTTTCAGGGGCAATTGTCATATTGCAAAAGTTAATTTGAAGGAAATAAATTTTGTTAGAAGTAAATATCTTGCCTTCTTAAAACATTACTTTGGCATAACATTTTTCATTATAAAAATTTTCTCAATATTAGTGAAAGTTTGGAAGAAATCTATAGTAAGTGTAGAAAAACAGTTTGGAAAATATACTAATTGCATTAGAGGAGTAGCACACATTTTTACTAATTTGTAATTTAATTTTTATTGGAAATTTTATTTGTAATTTAACTTTTATTAGCTGATAGGTAGAAAAATTTGTTACATATATATGTAGTAAATTAAGATTATTTTATTTTTGGCATAGAGTCTTTTTACTCTGTGGCATTGTGAAGTGTTAATGGTTCTTTGCACAGAGCTTCTATTAGTGGCAACATTTGTAGCTGAAGCACTACCTTCTGGGAAGGGGTGTGACACATATCAAGCATTCAGCTGCTGTACTGTCTCATAGTTTTCAGCATACAGATTAGCATATTTTAGTAGAATTATATTTAGCAGTTGGAATGTGTTGTGTTTCTTTTTTTTTTTTTTTTAAATATTTTGTTTAGTTGTAGATGAACACAATATCTTTATTTATTTATTTTTATGTGGTGCTGAGGATCGAACCCAGTGCCCCATGTATGCGAGGCAAGCGCTCAACCGCTGAGCCATAACCCCAGCCCCTTGTGTTTCTAATTTTGGTTTCCAGTTGTTCATTGCTAGCACATAGAAATATGATTGATTTTGTGCGTTGACCTTGTATTATTTTTGAAACTCAGAGTTTATATGAAACTAACAAAGATAGTAATCAAAACAAAATTTAACAGAATGGAGTCTAAAATAAATAAATATTTATTATTCACTTACTATATCTAAAGCACTATGTAGGATTGATAAAGGCATATTGTTCTAAAAAGGTATTTCCCTGAGATAAATATGAGTATTTTTATAGTATAACTCTTAAGAATAACTTCCATATGTTGTTAGCAATTTGATACTAGAGAAAATATCTTCACATAATATACACTGTTAATTGTCTGTTCTCCAATCATAGATGACTAGCTTCTCCAAAACACAGCATGATATTATTGTTCACTTCTCCTTATTATAGCAGCTGTCACTCATCCTGACAAATTTAGACTACAGCCAGCTGGCATAGGTTGCCCACCTATTCCTTCTTAATTTCTTTCTCTGCTGCTTCTCACACTTTTCTCTCTCTTATCATTAAATATAGTTATTTTCTCATTTTATACCCACATGTTATTGAATCTAGCTTGCAGCTTCAGTTATCAATCATATCTAACAATTTCTAACATTGTATTTCTAGTCCAGACATTTCTTCCAAATTTAGGCCTGTATTTATAACTTCCTACTAAATATTCTGCCCTGTTAATAGGCAGCTTAGACTGCCTATTGCTTTTCTAAAGCCAAAAGTACTATCCTCCCTTTAAGGTTTTCTCATACCCTAGTTTTCCTTTTTTGGTAGATGTTAGCACCACCGTCCCTGTTGTTCATAGTAGAATCCTGGGAGTCAGCCTGACTCCTCTTCTCCCTTAAACCCAACATCTATTCAGTTATTAAATCCCATTTTGATTCTGTCTGCTACATAGATCTCTAATCAAACCTCATAACTGTCCCCATGGCCCTACCTTGTCCAGGCAGCCACCATTTCACCTGGACTTTTCCTGTAGCCTCCTAAATTATTTCCCACATTTTCATGCCCTCATCAGTTTTATTTTTTACACTGGTCAGATCTTTTTTTTTTAAATATCTTTATTTTATTTTTATGTGGTGCTGAGGATCTAACCCAGTGCCTCACACATGCTAGGCGGGCACGCTACCACTGCGCCATAACCCCAGCCCCACACTGGTAAGATCTTTTTGAGATAAAAATCTTATCCTGACACCTTCCTATTTAGAAGCCTTTAATAGGTTCCAATTATCCTTACAATGAAGTCCCAAATCCTTAATAAGTACTTCAAGACCTTACATGATCTGGCTTTTACCTTCTTATTTCTCAGCTGTTTCTCTTTCTCTAATCTTGTTCACTTTCTTTTGGTCCTTCAGAAGAATTGTGTTCTTTTCGGGGAGTGGGGTGATCAGGAGGCAGGAAAGTCAAAGGGAGATCAGTAGAGGAAGGGAATCAGGGAGAGGGAGGAGGAGAGAGGGAATTGTTGGAGCATGATATTGGCCAAGTTATATCATTACATTATATTGTGTGCATGTATGAATATGCAGCAACAAATTCCGTCATTATATATAACATAATGCCCCAATGAAAAGGTATAGAAAGAAAAAAAAAAGAGAGTTGTGCTCTTTCTTTCATTGTGACCTTTACATAAGCTATTTTCTTTATTTCATATGCTCAAATTCCAAACAACATGTTTAATTCCTTACATACAGAGGTTTTTATCTAATATTTCTCTTATATTCACCACTGTACCTAGAAGTTTATATTTAATGCTGAGCATCTGGTAGTTGATTACTTACTTATTCAGTATTGAAGACTGATATCTTGCTAGTTTTGTGTTTTAATGTAGATTATATTTCAATCTAAGATAACATATCATAAGATATTGGTTCTGGATTTGGATTTTGTTTGAATAAAGTGTTCCCTCTGCTTTTTGCTAGTTAATGAAGATGCTCTTTGAATGTTCAGATGAACGAATTGACTTGGAACTCATTTCTTTTTGCATTAATCTTGCTGCTAATAAGAGGAATGTACAGCTTATCTGTGAAGGTTAGTGACTTTGAGCTTCATAGGTAACTTCTGTAGCATCAACTAATTGGCATATGATGGAAAATAGGTTAAAATTATAAGAATTATAATAGATATGTAAATTCAATTTTTAAATATTTTTTCATTACAGCTATAATTCTTAACAGTCATACAGAATATTCTGTCATGAGCAGAGACACCCTTCAGTAACATTTTCTAAACTAAATCAGCATTGATTGAAATTTGATTTTGTAAACATTTTTAGGTGAAATGAAACTTTTTTTCATTTCATTTCATTTGCAAAACATTCGATTACAAGAAAAGGTGATAAAATACATGTGTATTAGGTTATGTTTTGACAATATCTTGGTAAAGTGGCTTGTCATACATTATAATGTTTCAGAGAATACTCAACAGTTTTTCTTATTTGAAAAGTTATAGGTGCTCATTATAAAAGTGAGCAAATAGGAAAAATTTAGTCTTTACTCTTTCCATTCAAGGATAAATGTTAGTCATATTTTTGTAAAATATTTCTGTGTATTTTCAAATAAAAATGTGATTCTCTATTATTTTAAATGAATAGCTTGAATATCATTACATATGACTAAAACTTATACAAAGCATAATTGTTAGTAGATGCAAAATAGTTCATTAGAAGATTTTGTGGGGTTTATTCTATTTCAGATGTTTGGTTTATTGCCACTTCTTTTGTTACAAACAGTGCTGCAGCAATTATCCTTTCTCTGCATCTTTATGCATTTCCAGTGTTATGTTCTTAGACTAAATTCACAGTGTTTTTCTGGTTCAAAAGAATTTATATTTTCTAAAATTTTACTGTGCATATTCCAGACACAAAAGAGCAAATACTGTACAAATCTATTTATATAAAGTTCTAGATTAGGCAAAACTAATCTGTATTTTAAAAGAAGAAACCAAAGAAGGAGAAGAGGAAGGGAAAAACTGAAAAGTGTGTCTGAGGAGGAGGATTTGACTAGGAAGGGGCACAGGGAGAACTTCCTGGAGTGAACTGAGATACTCTATATGTTGTATGTAGTATGGGTTGAACAGGCATGTACCTTCATCTATCAGCTCTACACTTAGGGTTTGTGCATTTTACTGGTAGGGTTTTACTTAGTGTTTGTGCATTTTACTGGATGTAAATTTTTATAACAAAAAAATCTTCAAGTTAACCTTAATTTTAATGGGAGAATTTTCTGTTTCAGGAAATGGGTTGAAGATGCTCATGAAAAGGGCTCTGAAGTTCAAGGATCCATTGCTGATGAAAATGATTAGAAACATTTCCCAGCATGATGGGCCAACTAAAAATCTGTTTATTGTAAGTATAGGTTTTGGCTTTCTGTCTATTAAAATAGACTAAGTTATTTGGAAAAGATAACTCTTTTATATATATAAAATATCTGAGCTCTTATCAGATATTTATTCATATCCCATTGGCTCTTCTGCCATAAATTTGTTAGGTTTAGTTCTTAGAAATCCTAATCTAGGCTGACATGGTGGCACACACCCGTAATCCCAACGGCTTGGGAGACTGAGGCAGAAGGATTGTAAGTTTGAGGCCAGCCTCAGCAACTTAGCAAGACTGTCTTGAAAAGAAAAAAAAAGAGGTCAGGGCTGGGAATATAGCTGAGTGGTAGAGTGCCTCTGGGTTTGATCCCTGGTACCAAAAGAAAAAGAAATTCCAATCTACCTTTTAATGTTGTTTTTGTTTTGTGATCTCTACTACTAATTCCTCCAACCCCAGTGCAGTTTTCTTGCCTCAAACTAGCTCACCATATGCTCCCTTAGCAATTTAGCTCAATATTATTAAAATATGAGAATCGCGTTTGATGTTTACTTTTTCTTCCTATGGGTTAAATTATTAGATTGGTTCTTCTTGTAATTTAAATTTGAATTAAAATTCTATTTTATTCAGGATTATGTTGGGGACCTTGCAGCCCAGATCTCTAATGATGAAGAAGAAGAGTTTGTGATTGAGTGTTTGGGAACTCTTGCAAATTTGACCATTCCAGACTTAGACTGGGAATTGGTTCTTAAGGAATACAAATTGGTTCCGTACCTCAAGGATAAACTAAAGCCAGGTCTGTTCTAGGTATTTCACTTTTGCATTATCACTAAGTTTTTTCTTTCTGTTGTGAACAAGTCTGCTAGAGCAGCATTTTCAACTGTTTTTGTATTAGGCAAAGCATATTCTTACCACAACTCTGTTTTCCCAGAAGGGTGGTCATTGGTCTCTTCTTTGGTGAACACTCTCTTTTCTCTCTCCTAACAATATGTTTTCTTAATAGTAGTTCTTCCTTCCTTATCCTACCTTTTTTGTTTTGCAGTTTTTTTTAATCCTGTCTCTTTTTAATTACCAAATACCACCCTCCCATACATACATACGCATACAAAGTCCTTTCAAGCATTCAAATAAGTCTTGTCTTTTTTTTTTTTTTTTGTCTGCATTACCATTCAGCTATATTTTCAAAGACATTTTTCCACCTTTTGGGCCCCCACCACAAACCATGGTCAATGAACATGGGAAATTTGGGGAAAGGACAAATTTTTAAGTAAGTCAAAGATTTATAGGAACAAATTTAACAGCTTTTACTATCTTCTGTGAATTGAAGTTCAATGATATAATTGGATTTGAATCAGGACATTTCAATGAAATTTTTCTCTGATTTTACTTATCTAGGTGCTGCAGAAGATGACCTTGTTTTAGAAGTGGTTATAATGATTGGAACTGTATCTATGGATGACTCTTGTGCTGCATTATTAGCAAAATCTGGGATAATCCCTGCACTCATTGAACTGCTAAATGGTAATTATCTTAGTTTATTTTCATGCTAATGACTAAGCAATTAATTAGTTTAATTTTTATGTGGAGTGCTCAACTTTAAATGGTATTTACCTCATTGCATTAATCAGAAGAAACTTAGTTAGGAAAAATCTGCTAACTGAGATTGGATAGAATAATGTCAAAGACCTTTATACTGTAAAGTTGAAACTTTCTATAAAGCATTTTGGTTCCAATTTTACAGATACTGCCTTTCTCTCACCTTATCTTCCCTCATTAATATTCTATCATTTCTTCTTTTTGTCTAAGTTTTTGTTAATTTCAATTGGATCTGTTCTCTTTTGCAAAACTTGCTTTTTTATATCTTGATTTGTAAGTAGAAAAGTAGCTGATTCTAAACAGCATATTTCCTGTGGATCCAGAGGCATTGTCTTGTGAGCTTCCTGTGATGATGAAAGCATTCCATCTATATCTGTGCTGACCAACATATGTAGCTATTGAACACTTGAAATGCAGCTGTCAGGAGTGAAAACCTGAATTTTTAATTTCATTAGCTGTGGTGGCATATGGCCATGGTTTTGAACAATGTCCCTTGATTGTCTCCTATTGCTTTTAAGGGGCCAGGACCCAATGTTTTCTATATTGCACAGAAAATCTATCTGAATCTAATATTATCTTATTAGGACCAAGTTCTCTAGTGTCTTTTACATTAAAAGTAGCTAAAACTATACAAATTTAAAAGGCTAATATGAGATGCCTAAAGTCTCAGTCCTTCCTACAAGCAGGTATAATGTATGTGCCTTTTGTATTAATTTTAGTAGACTTTTTTGAAATCTAACATACATAAAGAAAAATACATAAATTATAGGTATAGACGTCAATGAATTTTCAAAGTGAGCATACACCTGTTGCCTTACCCACATAGGGAAATAAAACATTATCAGAATCCTAGAAATACCTCTCCCCTTCTCCCAGTCATTACCATCTCCTCCGAAGTGATTTCTATCTTTTTATCACTGATAGTTTTGCCTGAGTTTGAACTTCATATAAGTGGAATCTGGTTTATTTTGTCCTTCATTTTATTTGTGAGCTTCTTTATGTTGTATACAGAAGATTGTTCATTTTTGTTGCTATATAGAGTATAGTATTTGGAATAGAATAGTATTAGACATAATTAAAAGAGAGACTAGGTAGTGAGGAGATGAAAGTGTAGAAAATATAGCTGACAGAAGGAGAATAAAGATTTTGTGGAAAGCTGGGGAAAGTGGAAGCACAATGATCAGTGTCCTGGAATTGCTGGTCCCACAGTGATTTCATTGAGAGAGCTGAGGTATGTGAAAGTGAGGTAAGAGTTAACTCTCTCTACCGTGCTTTGGTTTATTTGCTGTGAGATTATCACAGACAGAGGCTATATAATATTCTCTTTAAAGAAATATAAGGATTTTCCAAATTAAAAAAAAACCTTGGAAATCAGTGAAGGAATGCTGTGTATAAAAGGAGTAATTAACAGAATTTCAGCCCGTGTTGTTTTGGGAAGTTCTTGAGGGAGATCATCTGGGGCAGACTGGACTTTAAGGGGCCCACAGTTTATTCCACCCAACTAATTAGATACTATGTTAACTAAGAAACCTCTTTCTAACATGTCATTGAACTATCGGGAAGAGTTGATGGCAAACTACAAGTGTTAGTAAATCAAATTTCATAACTAGTAGTTCAAATTAGATTTTGCTTTTAAATAGCAATTAGTGAACATCAGCTATTATATTAAATTATTTTTGTGTAATATTAAACATTTATTAATTAGCCTTTATTATTATATAACTTTTTATGATTCTAATGAGATTGAAACTAAAGTACTCATTTCATGCCAGTGTGTAAAGTTTCATTTTGTGAACATTATTCAACAAAAGGAAATATCTTTTTATAATAGTCCAGTTTCTGCACAAAACTTAGAAGTCAGAAGGTATAGGGTGTTTTTTTTTTTTAAATATTTTTTTAGCTGTAGATGGACATATGTCTTTATTTTATTGCTTTGTATGTGGTGCTGAGGATTGAACCCAGGGCCTCACGCATGCGAGGCAAGCGCTGTACCGCTGAGCTACAATCCCAGCCCCTAGGGTGTGTTTTTTTAAGAATTATTTTTCTCATGTGAAGTCAACATTATAGAGACAAAATACAAATGGACTTGTTTCACAAATTAGAATTGTTTGAAGAATTCTTGTGATTAACAGAAGGAAACAAGTGGAGGTGAGTGTTACCATTTTACATTAGGGGCACAGAAGTCAATTTAGTCTTTTTTTTTTTCCATGTGTGTTGGCAAAATACAGTGAAGACAACAGAGAAGCACTGTCTCTGTTCTTTTCAATCAGTCTTGCCCCTCAATTCCTGTTTAGTACTACCTGATCTTTTCAGATGAACTAGTCTGATTAAGCCTCCAAGTTGATGTAACTTCTCTTTTTCAAAATCCTCATATTTTTCTTTGTATTTCAAAATAATTAACCTACCTAATTTAACTACAACCAAATTTCTTAAAGCTTAAAAAAAATTAGCTATAAATATACTATCATAAAATTTCTCCACTGATCACAGTCACGTATTTTAGAAGAAACACCAGAAACACAGATGATATGTGTCACCTATGTATTATAAATATTTTACACTGTTGTCCTTTACTTATATACTTGGTACAATGAGTTTATCTCTTATTCCCAGTGATTCTCAGTTTGGTATGTAAACATTTTTTCATTTGAAATTTTGTTTCCTTCTAGCTCAACAGGAAGATGATGAGTTTGTGTGTCAAATAATCTATGTCTTCTACCAGATGGTTTTCCACCAAGCCACAAGAGACGTCATAATCAAGGAGACGCGTATCCTTTCAGTGTTAGAGGATGCATCTCACATCATCAAAAGCATGCATCTTTCTTTGTTTTTCCTGTAGATAGTAAAATTCTGTAGAAAACACAAGGCTTTAAAATAAATTTACAAGACACCATTTTCCATGGTACTGTTTACCCTAAATCAGTACAGGTTAAACATGACCAATCTGAAAATCTGAAATCAAAAATGCTCCAGAATCTGAAACTTTCTTAATGCCAGCATGACAACACAAGTGGAAACTCCCATGCCGTGTAGCATTCTCAGTGAAAGCACAAGTGTACTAAAATATTGTGTATATGTAATAAAATAGCCTTCATAGTATGTACATAAGGCATGTATGACACATAAATGTGTTTCACGTTCAGACTTGTGTCCCATTCTCAGGACAACCCATTAAGTATAAGCAAATATTCTAAAATCTAAGTAAATGTAAACACTCTTACCATTTCAGATAAAGAATACTCAACCTGGGGCTGGGATTATGGCGCAGTGGTAGTGTGCTCACCTAGCACGCATAAGGCACTGGGTTCGATCCTCAGCACCACATAAAAATAAAGATATTCTGTCACCTACAACTAAAAAAAATAAACATTTAAAAAAAAAAAGAATACTCAACCTATATATAAATAGAATATAATGAGAGCAATTTTATTAACTTGTCAGGTTTTTTTTTTTAATATTTATTTATTTTTTAGTTGTAGGTGGACAGAATGTCTTTATTTTATTTTTATGTGGTGCTAAGGATCGAACCCAGTGTCTCACGGGTGCTAGGCAAGCACGCTACCACTGCGCCATAACCCCAGCCCCAACTTGTCAGGTTTTGATTACTAAGAAACTTGAACATGTCAGAATTTCCTTCTCTTCTAATATCACTTCACTATCACAGGCTCCAAGGACTGTCCTTGGTTCTCTTCCAGTAACTTTATTTACTGTACATTGGAAAGCATGACCATTGTCAGGACTTCAACTACCAACTGTACAGTATTTAATGTCTGCAAAATTTCTTGAGCCTCAGACATTTGTTGCTAACTGCTGTCTGGATGTCCTCACCTAAAGGGGCATATCCTAAGAGCATTGTGCTCCTATGTTTTGATGATATTTCTGTGCTGGGGATCAGTGCCTTGCACATGCTATGCCAGTGCTTTACCACTGAGCTACATCCTCCACCCGTGTCATATAGCCCTAATTTTTAATTTTATTTTGCCATTTACTAGATATAGGACCTCAAAAAGTTAAATGACTTCCTTAGCACACATTCTGACATCAATAAAATGGCTATAGTATTAAATAAAGAGACTTCCTACTTTGTGGGTTTGCTGTATTAATGGATTTAAGGTGCCTATTATAGCTCCCAGTACCCAAAGATACTCAGTAAATGGTAGTTAATCATTACTGCAGCCAATGAGTACTCTATACAGTCACCATCCTTCCCTAAAACAGTCCTGCCTTTGTAATCATTGTGGATAATAACAGTATTATCCAGGCTCTCCAGCTAAAAATATTAATGTCTACTGTCTCTATTACTATACATAATCATATATTCTACACAAGCATTGACCATCAAACAGTCAATGAAATCAGTCCTTGTTCTCAGGAATTTAAAGTCTAGTTGAAGAAATAGATAAGTAAATATAAAACAATAATCCAGTGTGTTCATTGTCATAAAGACATGGGTATGAAACACATGAGTATATATAATTAAGTCTGAGATTTTCTTTCATTACATCAAATTTCTTATGAGATATGACCTACCCTATAACTTACTGCTTTTTTTGTATATTTGTCAACTTCACATGCATTCTACCCTTTTTCTCCACCTATTTCTCCTACCCATTAAAGTTTTATATACCATCTTTAAATCTTTAAAAGTATTTTTAAAGTACTTTAAATCATCAGTTTATATGCTTATCTCTCCCCAAAGATTTTGAGGTCCTCAAGCTCAAGTACTGTCTTTATCTTATCTTTATCTATACCCAAAAGTTAACACAGTACTTGAAATGTGGTAAATTCTTGTATGGTCAATGAATGTTTGTATCTAACTGGTTAATGTCCTTTAAAAGTAATACCTTAAGAGACTTTTTAGTTTTAAATGATGCTACCATAACATGCAAAGCATTTTGAAACTCCTCTGGTGTTATATTCAAAACTAATAATGTGGGGCTAAGGTTGTGGCTCAGTGGCAGAGTGCTTGCCTCACACATGTGAGGCACTGGGTTCGATCCTCAGCACCACATAAAAATAAGTAAACAAAATAAAGACACTGTGTCCATGTATAACTAAAAAAAAATTTTTAAAAACTAATAATATATATTTTAGGTATCACCTTTAAAGGAAATTTGCCTTGCTTTTGAGGGAAAAAAACTAACTTTTGGAAGCATATAAAGGCTCCAGAAGTTAAGTCTTGGGAGTAACAAGTCTAACTGAAGGAATATTCATTTTGATGAGGGCTATCAAAAAACAAATACTGGTTTACCTTAAAAGCAACATTAGAGATCTTTCATTATAAAGTAATAAGTATTTTTAAATATAACTTAAAAACTAACTTTCCCAGGAAGATAAATTCAAAGTACACTTTTAACAGGGCTGGGGTTGTAGCTTAGTGGTAGAGCACTTGCGTAGCATGTGTGAGGCACAGGATTTGATTCTCAGCACCACATATTAAAAAAATAAAGGTCCATTGACAACTGAAAGAAATATTTTTAAAAAATATACTTTTGAATAATATTAAAATCATTGAAAGAAAGAAACTTTTCCATAGCTGTATTCCATGAAACATATTCCTTAAGTCTTAACAGTTATTCAGTGAAAAATAGGATTATGAATAAGCTTGGGAAATAGAATTAAACAGACTTTCTTTTTTTTAATATTTTTTAAGTTGTTGATGGACCTTTATTTTATTCATTTTTTTATATGCAGTGCTGAGAATCGAACCCAGTGCCTCACACATGTGAGGCAAGTGCTCTAACACTGAGCCACAACCCCAGCCCAAACAGACTTTCTTGCTGCAGGATCTTTTTGGAACCTGTATGTATATGCTTTTCCAGGTTTAGAGCCTGTAAAAGGCTATTTTATGTATAGAAGGTGTTTGAAACATGTAACTACAGAAACCACTACAGAAAACAGTCAAATGAAAGCATTTCCCTAAGTGACTTCTTTGAAAGACAGTCCTGTTTGCACTTCATTCCATAGAGTTTTAAAGAATGAAGTATTTCTAGTACCTGCCAGGTCCCTCACATGCAGTAAGTGTTGCGGCCTCTGCTACCTACTCACTACCTTAGTAGCCAAACTCATAGTATTAAGAGAACTTCTCCCCTGTCTCTACATAAAACACAAAATAAGGCTGGGGATGTGGCTCAGTGGTCAAGTGCCCCTGAGTTCAATCCCCAGTACCAAAAAAAAAAACAAAACTTCTCTTTGACTGTTCTTCATTCTAAATTTAATTTTCCCCCAAGTTCAATTTTTATATAATACCAATATATTTGGGGTCTGTACTTTTTAAATAGTTGCCAAAGAATACAAAATGTTCATAATGGTGTGAATTGGCGATAAAAGACTGGATGAATTAAAATTTTTACAAAGGCATCAAGGAATACTGCTTCAATCTGATGCTTTCATCCATGTTTTAAGATTAAACAAATACTGCTAAAGTGCTTCTGCCAAAATAATGAACTCAGAAATGTTTTGGTGTTCAGAAACCAAGATTTTTATTGATGTCAGTGACAAATATGTCACATACTAATTGTCACATAATAAAAATTTGTCACATACTAAAAGTTAAAATATTTAATTTTACCATTAAATGCAATCTTTATTTTAACCCATTTTATTGTGATTTTCCCAGTGGATCCAATGTATTTAAACATTTTGAATAAAGACTATGTTAGAAAGAATTCATTCCTTTTCAATGAAGAATTTTTATGGTGAATATTACCTAGTGGTAATAAAATATATTTTTATCTAAAATATTTAGTTTGTCCTCTTAAGTAGTAATTTAGCAGAACATGGAACTGTAAGTTGACAGTCATTTCCCTCAGCAATTTAAAGGCACTTTCCCACCTGTCTTCTGGCCTAATTTGCTACCAATGAGAAGTCTAATTATCTGCCTTAAAGGCTGCTGGTAATTTAATTTCCTTTCCTTTTAGAAGTAACTTGTCTTTTTTCTAGGAAGACCAGAAGAATATTCATTTTCTTTAACATCAAGTCATTTTACTAGACTTTGAATTGGTTTATCATCCTTGGTTGATTTTTCTGAGTGTACAAATGTGCTTTTCCTGTTTCTAATTTTAAGTCTCTTTCTTTTTTCAGAAAATTTTTCTTGAATGACAGCATTTAGTTATTAGTTTTGTTTTGTCACCTTTGTTTTCTTGAGATTTCTATCATATTTGCTCTTCTTGGCCTATCTTTAAAATCTGTAATTTGCTAATCTTTTTTTCCTTATTTGTGTTTTGATTTCATAAATTTACTTCCTTTTTGCCTTATTTCTTTTACTATAGATTTTATCTATTGTATCTTGTTATTTTAAATTTTAGTTTTTATGTATCTAAAATTATTTTTACTTGAATTTTTGGTTCATTCCTAAATTATCTTATTTCTCTGGGTTTTCTAGTTGATGATTTATGTTGTTAGTTCATATATATTTTAATATTTTCTTAAATTCTTATCTCTTTCAAAATGCCAGGTTCCATCTTTCTCTTACATAAAAATGCCTTACCATGTTTTGTCTTTCTTTTCCCCTTCTTATAATAACCATAGATGGCAATTGACTGTAATTATTTTGTGTTGTTCATTTTTTTGACAGTACCATAATATGCACTTTATTTTTGGAATGATTTTTGGCTGTTGTTCATCTTTGCGTGAAATCAGTCAGATCAAGAAAGCATTTATATGTAATCCCAGCACTTAGGGAGGCTAAGACAGGAGAATGGCGAGTTCAAAGCCAGCCTCAGCAATGGTGAGGCGCTAAGCAACTCAGTGAGACCCTGTCTCTACATAAAACACAAAATAATGCTGGGGATGTGGCTCAATGGTCAAGTGCCCCTGAGTTCAATCTCCAGTACCAAAAAAATAAATAAAAAATAAGAAAGCATGTATAGCTACACAACTCTAATGCTCCTCCTTACAGTTATTTTCATGATTTATATTTTTTAAAACTATGGCCTTTCTAGGATTTATTGCATTTGTTTTCCTTATCCATTTTTATTCTTTGTGTGTATGTGTGTGTGTGTCCCTATTAGCCTTATAATTGTACTAATGATTTTATTTTAAAATTTGAAGTTCAGTTTCAATTTAGCATTTAAACTTAGAAGAAATGGGGGGGGGGGGTTCTAATATAACTAAAAAGTCATGATCTCAAATGCAGTTTGTATCTTTAACCATTTTTATTCAGAGGCTCCAGCATATCTCATAGACCTGATGCATGATAAAAATAATGAAATCCGAAAGGTCTGTGATAATACACTGGACATTATAGCAGTAAGTAATTATCCTCTGCACATGTACAGTTGCCTTCATTTTAGGCAGATAAAGACATTATACACCTGATTTGAACTATGCATTTAGTGTTAACACAGTTTTCTATTTTGATGAGGTTCAGGAAATTCTGATACTAAATTTTCTTTTAAAACATTAAGCCTGTTCGCTTCAACTTCTAACTGTAGGCTCCTTACTTAACAAGTCTTTATACATGTTCAGAGTTTCAGCCGATCTACATGTCGTCTTGGAATCACTTGGGTTGTTTTTTTGTTTGTTTTTGAGAAATTGTTCTATAGGATCAGGAAGTTTCATAATTTCTGTCAAAACTAGTATTTTTTATAGTTTGCCATTAAATTTTTTAAATCAAATTTTGCATTAACTTTTTTTCAGTTGTTTGAAAAAATTTTAAGGTTTTTAAACATATCAGACTAACTTTTTAAAAAAATTAATTAATAACTTAATTTTTGTTATATGTATAGATTTGCTTTGTAAGTTGCAGTTGCTTTGGAATGATGAGAAATATAAAACTCTTCATGACTTTGGATTTTTTCTTTTCTTTTGGTACCAGGGATTGAACCCAGGGGTACTTAACCACTGAGCCACATCCCCAGCCTTTACCTAGGGCCTCACTAAGTTTCTGAGGCTGGCTTTGAACTTGGCAATCCTCCTGCCTCTGCCTCCTAAGTTTCTGAGATTAAAGGTGTGCACCACCACACCCGGCAACTTGGGAGGTTTTTAAAGTATACGTGACTAGAAGGATATGATCAGAGGATGATCAAAGTCTAAATTATGCTGCTCCAACAGTCCTGTGCTGGTCTTGGGCCTTACATGAGGGATGTGCCAGATTCTACCTGTAGTGTATATTGCTGCACACAACCTGCTTACTTGCTTCTGTCTCCTTGGCCGGATGAAAATTGTACTCACCAAAATAACCCTAACCTTCATTTTTCTAAGTCCAATGAGTATTATTAGTCTTCATTTTACTTTGCTGATTATACCCTCCTTGAAGGAACTTGGAGATCTTAGCATTAAAACCTAAAGTTGCAAGCCGGGCGTGGTGGCTCACACCTGTAATCCCAGCACTTTGGGAGGCTGAGACAGGAGAATTGCAAGTTCAAAACCAGACTCAGCAATGGCGAGGCACTAAGCAACTCGGGGAGACCCTGTCTCTACATAAAACACAAAATAGGGCTGGGGATGTGGCTCAGTAGTCAAGTACCCCTGAGTTCAATCCTCGGTGCCAAAAAAAAAAACCTAAAGTTGCAAAGGAAATTATGTTAGATTATTATCATAAAGAGCCGTTTTGATATGAAGACTTCAACAGAGGAGAATTGGCAAAGTGAAATGTGTGATATAACCACTAGCTATGTGCATATGGCTCCCTGAGATGCTATCTTATCACTTTTCGGTGAGTACAAAAAAAATTGAAACAAGTAAATTGAAAGATTTAGTTCACCTAATTTATGAATCTCTAAACTGGATTTACAAAGTAACTATTTGATGTCTTGCCACATAATTATGGATCATTTCACACTGTGGAAAACCTTAGTCTGAAACACTTACTTAGAAAAATCAGACTTGTTAAAGTGGGAGTATATAAAGATATGTTATGTGGATGATTCATGTAATGTGGCACTCCTGCTGTGCTGCTGAGCTGAGTCATACTCGTGGCTGATTTTCTTAGAAGCAAAGTCCAGTAGAGCTAAGGAAAGCTACCAGGCCATGAAAGCCTCCCACATTCTTCCAAAAACACAAACAAAAAATAACATTGCTTTGCCTTTTTACTGTTATGCTCCTATAAGGTCCAAGACCCTGGTTCACTTTTAACCAGACAGTAGAGAATTTTAATAAATCTTTTTTTTTTTTTTTTTTTGGTTGTAGATGGACACAATATCTTTATTTTATTTATTTTTATGTAGTGCTGAGGATCGAACCCAGTGCCTCACACATGTGAGGGAGAACTCTACCACTGAGCTACAATCCCAGCCCCAGAGAATTTTAGTAGATCTTAAGGCTTGTTTGTCCTCAGTGGGGTAGGTATTCTGATCTTAAAACTATGGTGTCCATGGAGTGGCAACATCTATAATACAATGGACTCTTCTCTTACTTGCCTGCTAAATAATCTCAGGCAGAGTGTTTAACTTCTTAAAAACTTGGTTTATAATGATGCTTCTGATGATTATAGAGAAAATACATATGATCCATTTACCACATATAAGTCACTCAGTATATTTTTGTTTAAGCTAGATCAAAACTCAGACCTTGCTGAGGACTTTATATATGAATTAAATATCTGGATCAACATTTTACTTCTCTAGGACAACTAAATATGTATGGAATTTCTTTTCATTTTAATTTTTTAAATGGCCAGAGAAGGTAATCCATTCACTATTTGGAACTTATCTGTGAAAAGTTATTTGGTGTGAGAATTTTGGCCAAGTATATTACTATTTATAGTTTATATTCGAAGTTGTCCTGTAAAAGACTGAATTCAGCATTTTTAAACTTCATGTTAGGGCATTCAGGTATCTCTGAAGATACCTCATCTGTAACCCGTGTTCTGAATCTGTAGTGACTTATTTGGATTTGGACCCAATTTTTAAATTAATCTCAGACCAAAGATACTCTTAACTTGCTAGGCAACCTTATTTGGGAGAAATTTGAGGATTAACCCACTTACTGCATCATATGCCGACAACTCTGAGATCTACTTAGGAAATAGCTGCCCATCTTTGAGTTTTTGAGCCCAGGCTCCATTACTGATCACAACTGAGGGTACTAATTGCTTGTCCTTAATATTTTCCCAAGAATAAATCAAGAACATGTATTTAATTTGAAGCAAAAAAATTTGATTAGACTCAGCAAAGATGGTTGAAAACTAGAAAAAGGCTTTCGAATGAGAAGGTTAAATCTCTGTCCAGCTATCACTAGTCATGTCTAAATAACACTTTTAAAATAGTTCGTTAGAAACCTGCATGGGACATGAGTAGATGATTTAAGACTCTTTTCACTGCTTGGTTTTAATTTCCTACTATTCTCAGAATAACTGTATGGTATAACAAAAAATCCAAAATATATAGAGAGAATGGGAATATTGATAGCTCAAAGCCATTCATCTTTAGGGAAACAAACTTTGCTGCTCAAGACAAACAAACTTTTGCTGCTCAGTGGAATAACAGAAAAAATAGATGCTTTGCAAGCCTTTGGGGTATATGCCTTCTTTAGTAAAGGATTTATCCCTGAAAATCATGCAGATGTTGCCATATTGGTGATTTGTTTAATATAATTGGGCCCATGCCCTGAATTGATGAACTGAAACAGATGTGTGATGGTAGTACCCTGTACCAATAATGATGACGTTGCTTGTACTATATGATGTAGTCTTTGTGACCTTATGTGCAAGTTGTTTTTGTGACTCAGGTACGTATAGCTTAGGGAAGCAGGGAAAGGAGTAGATGCAGAGAGGAACCAGGAGGTAACGAGAGAGAAACCTAGGTGCCTGGTCTTCCAAGGGGATAATTAGGCAGTTGAACTCTTGCCTTTTCTTTTCCAAAAACCTTGGGAATCATGAAAGGAAGAACCTACACATTTGATCCAGAAAGCTTCTACAAACTCAGTAAGAGGGCTGGGGATGTATCTCAGTAGTAGTGCACCTTCTCCGGCATTCATGAAACCCTGGGTTTGATCCCTAGCACTGCTAAAAGAAAAAGGCTTGAGTAGATTGTGATTTTTTAGTGTTTCTTCAATTTTGTGTTATGTGAGAACTTCAAAAATTCCTCCCAAGTTGGCAAATTTAAAAGAAAAATAATCCCTTCCCTGACATTTCTGGGTTGTCAAATATTTAATACATATTTACTAAGCACATAGTACATATCAGAAACTAAGATAGACATCAGGAATACAAAGTTCAATAACATGAAGCCCCTTGAATATATATGTTTACAATTTGGACTCTAGAGAACACTAGGACTCTGTTATCTAAGCATGTGAACTAGTCTTCCAGGAACTGCAGTGCTGTACGGCCCTAGCAATAGATGCTCTGGGCTAATGGCACACTGTGTCTACAGTGTGTATGAGGACAGAGATGTAACCAGGCTTTCTGGTAAGGCTGAGGTCTCTTGTCTTCCTGGGCAGCAACACATCAGTGTATATGATTTCATACCATCACAAGTTTGTGTCACTGATATTTTGAATGGTGGTGTTCCTTTTTTAGTAACTCCATGATCATGAGAAGACTATATGTGTTTTAATAATCTCAAATTAATACCTAACTATAGTATCTTAAACTTTAAAAAAAACTAAGGTAGTGTCTTCATTTAAGGGTAGACAAAATTATATTTAGTAAGACTGACATATTAAATTGAAAGAAATCAATACAAGTTTAAATGTAACCTCAACTTTGTTAATTGTTAGAGTACCTACAAATATTTTCTGGAAAGCTTGGGTCAGACAGAAAAACTGGTATTTGTTAATAGTCTTGACAAGAAGCTTGAACACTCTAGAAATTGTCTCACAACACCTTGAGAAGACGTTACAGAAGTTTCATGGGGTTAGAATTAGAACTCAGGCTTTCAAAAACCAGGAAATGGGTAGAAAGTGAATAAAATGGGAAGATGGTAATTACTTTCAATTGGTGGATATGGATATAGAACAGGGATTTTCAAGTGAGCTATTGACAGAAACTTTTAAAATCATCTTTTTCCAGCCTAGGTATAGCTGTTCTTGCTTGTTTTTCAGGCGTAGTAAATTTTACTTTTTCAATGTGAGTTTGATGTTTTTATTTTTTTAATTTCATATCATCAAATTGGATTTAATGAAATACGTTTTGTTAGCCCTGTTTTATAGTTCATTTTATATTGCATAAAGAAAAAGACAGAAAATTTAGGATATTTTTCCAGCTTGTTAGAATTTAAATACACAAAAATTTATATATATATGAATGTATATGCATATTCCTTGCCCATTTCTTATGCATATTACTTTACTTCTTTTCTTTAATTGGCAACAGTTGGACTTAAAAGAACTCAAGCATAGTATGAAAGAGAAAACTCTTTCTCAAATAAATTTCATTTAGTTCTGCCTTTTACCTTTCGGCCTGACTTGGCATATTTGAAATTATGTTGTACAGATTAGCTTCTTCAGTATTTTAAGCAGAGGTTATTTTAGAAGACAATTGTACTTAGAGGTCTGATTAGAAAATGCCATGGCCAAGACTAGAGGTAACAGACACTTAGGACAGTTCTGTTGAGAGAGAATATGTGCATAAAAGTCAGTAACTTTATTGTATGTGTGTTTGATTTGTGTGTGTGTGTGTGTGTGTGTGTAACATTCAGAGAAATGTTTTTCTAAGACATAAAAGCATCTTTTTAATAGCTGCTGCCTTAATCTTAATGAATAGCTAAATTACTCTAGACCTGCTTTAATTTAGTATGAAAAATTGTATTAAATAAACCATATTACAGTCTCAATTAAGGGGCTGCCACATTAAAGGAGAGAGGAAAATCTGTTTTCCATCAGTTATGTTAGAACACAAAGCAGATCTATGTAGCCCTATGTTATCCTATAGTGTGTTAATCAGATACAAGGTGTGACGGAAGCCAGTGACAGAGCTTTCCTGATAGTGAACAGACTCTGATAATAGGCTGGTTAAGGCTTCATAATGTTTCACTGGTTAAGTAGTAAACAAAATGATGTAGGACTTCAAAAAGGATGGCACATTCCATGTAACATCAAACCATAAGTCTTTTGTGACACTTCAGAATTTATGGAAACTGAGTGCTTAAGATCATAATGTCAGAAGCTGAAAAGAGAATACGAGACAAGGCATATTGTCCTCTAAATACAGGATAAAGTCAAGGCTCAAAGCCAGGACACAAAGTATAATCCTTGTGAAAAGAAGAAATGTGAACAAAAAACAACTATATCCCTAGAATATTTCCACACAAGCTTGTTAGATTTTGATGACATACTTAGAAGTGACTGAACTATGATACCTCTGAGTTCTCATAGTTGCTGCCTAATAAGAGGGAGGGCAGGGAGCGTTACCAGGAGACTAGAGATTGGGAGAGGGTGTTCGGATTGATTTTTTTAAATAATTTTTTATTTGTTCTTTTTAGATATACATGACAATGGAGTGTATTTTAACATGTACATACATGAAGTATAACATTCTAATTAGGATCCCATTTTGTGGTTGTTTGTGATATGTAGAGTTTCACTGGTGGTGTATTCATGCATGAGCATAAGAAAGTTATGTCCAATTTATTCTACTGCCTTTCCTATTCCCATCCTCCTTCCCTTCCCTTTATTCCCCTTTGTCTAATCCACTGAAAATTTCTATACACACACCCATTGTGTTTTAGCATCCGCATATCAGAGAAAACATTCTGCCTTTCGTTTTGGGGATTGCCTTATTTCACTTAGCATGATAGTCTCCATTTACCAGCAAAAGTCATAATGTCATTCTTTTTTATGGCTGAGTAATATTCCATTCATATATATATACCATGTTTTCTTTATCCCATTCATCTGTTAAAGGAGTAGAATTTATTTTAAATAATTATGTTTACTTTAGTAAACATTTTGACCCTAAATATTTATTTTTGAGTTGCTTTTTAACTTTTAAAAAGAAACTCCTATACTATACCAGTATTTTTCAATTATTTGAGAGTTATTTCAGTGACTTGATGAAGTCACAACATTAATTATAGGCTTTTATTCTTAAAATATTAGAGCTTGTGTAAGTCATAGATTTGTTTCATTGAGCAAATGAAGAATCTGAAGCCAACAGAGATTAAGATGCCTTGGCACATGCTCCAGTGGGTAGTAGAGCAGCACTGGGAACCCGGTCTCCTGACTCCTAGTTCAGGGACTTCATATCATGCCTGCCACATCGCTAATACTTGTAAGTCCAGACTCCAAAATACAAAGAAGCTGATTTTTTCCATGGCTACCAAACTGCGTTGTCGGGGATTCTGAATGTATGTGGAAGTAGGATAAGGGCCTTGGATATGGTCCACTGGAACATAACTGAGCCTTCACTTGGTTTTCACTGAAATGGAAGAGGGAAGAAAAAAAGGAAAAATGTTGTTTGTGGGGATAGGGGAGATGGAATGTAAAGTTGTTAGCACATTATTATCTTGGGAAATATATTTTAAGATTCTCTTTTTCACATTTTTCATGAAAAATTATCTTTTTTTTAATAGGACAATAACAGTAGGTGGCATCAGTCCCTAAAATGTGCTTTTGAACTTTTCCTACAATTCAAGCTATTGAGACCACTGTCTTAGCCTATTAATTTACTGCAATTGCTAAATAGAATCTCAATAGCCATAAGCTAAAGCTTCAATTTTCAGAAACCTTTTCAGAAACATAAAGATGAGTGATCACCTTCTTCTAGCAAAACATTACTGTCTCATTTGATTATAAAATGTAACTATTTAAATGAATACTGTGTTAAATAAATGTATATATTTCATTCTAAGATGGTTTATTTGTTAAACATTTGAAACCTAAGGCTATATTATCACAAACTAAAACAAACTTATAGCAAAAGTACAATATCTTACTAGTGTTTCATGCTTAGCCTCTCAATTTAAAAATACATATATTTTAAAATATTTTTCAAAAGTAGCCATTAATATTGGAGTTTTGAATGTCATTAAAAACTGGTGGTATGGAGGGGAAATGGGGGTAGGAATGATATAGTAGAATGAATCAGACATTATTACCCTATGTGCATATATGATTATACATATATACAGCATATATTAGCAGTGTTTATGGTGATTCTATCTAGGTAAAGGTATTGACTGTTTTGTAATTTTCAAATTTTGCTGATGAAAATATTCCCTTTGAAATTATGAAAATCCAAATATTATTTTCAAGAAGTTGTTATAATTCTTTAAGACTTTGAAAACAGGAACTTAGAAGGCCTTGACACAACCTGCTCAAGTTATCATTGTCAATTTTTAATCTATGATCTATAACAACAAAAAAAATATGTATGTTCTAAATCTCAAGGCCACCTCTTGTGAAAACACTGCTCATCATTATAATGGGATTCTGTAAATATTGTTGGGTCTTTTGTAAGACATAACTTTCAATATTCTGTGTAATGACAGAGTTTAGTATATAAGAACGTTCTGTCTCATATTTCCTGAGGAAAAATACTTGTTTTGCTTTTTTTTCAAAGAATTGAGAAAACAACCAATAGTGTTTTCATTGTGAGACTGTAAGCAGTGATGCATATGTAAATCATTGTGTTAGTTATAGATATTAAACCTATTGTTTTATAGTAAAAAATACTTAAAATCAGAATAAATTATTTTTAGAAAAGAAAATAACAGTACAATCTACATCATTGCTACTATGCTTTTGAGCCTTACAATGCTAAGAGAGGTGCTGGTTCTCTAGGCTGATTCAATCACAAACTGATACAAGAGAGAGATGAAGACTTCAGAGGAATGCTAAGGCAGTCTTGTTACACGTGATGTTGGGTTCTGTGCTAACTTACTGCCTTAGAAAATCAGTTTTACCAAGAGAGTGTCAAAAGTTAGTCGTGGATGCTCGTGGATGGATGTTTTTGGTTTATACATTTGAACTTTTGTCAGTCTCTTTAAAGACAAAAACAAGGGCTGGGGTTGTGACTCAGTGGTACAGTGCTTGCCTCACGTGTGTGAGGCACTGGGTTTGATTCTCAGCATCACATATAATAAATGAATAAAATAAGGTCCATCAACAACTTAAAAAAAATTTTTTTTAAAAAAAGACAAAAACAAAACTTGAGCTTGTGCGTGGAAGTTCATGAATGAAAATATTGCTGTGAGCTCATAGGATGATAAGGCTGAAGGTATCAGAGGGCTATTATTTGTGAAGAGATATCTTTGTTACATATTTCTACATTTATATTTATTATATTTTTTGTTATCGTTAAGTTTGGATAATAAAATCTCATAGGAGGGCATAAGCTGACAACTCAGCAAGTTTTTTTTTTCCTTCATAGAGAACATTACCTACTAGGCTAACTGCATTTTGTGAATATGTCATTTAAGGATTTATTCACAGGTATTCATAGGAGGCAAGCTTTACTCTTATTGAAATAGCAAGTTCCACATTTTATATGCTTTGGGCACTTGACTAAATTTTAACTCCTGCTGTTGTTTCATTAACTTATTTATTTTTATTGGTACATTATAATTAAACATAATAGTAGGATTCACTATGCCATATTCATACATGCACATAATTTGATCATTCCCCGGTACCTTCCCTTTCCCTCTCCTCCTGCCTCCCTGATTCACCAATCTCCCTTCTATCATTATTATTTTAATTAGTGCACCGTAATTAAGTATATGCAGAATTCATTGTAGTATATTCCTTCTTGGATAACAATTTGATACATTTCATTCAACTCCCGATTTTACACTAGGAATCCATATGCTTGAAGCTATAATAATTAATCAGATTATATTTTTTCTGTCATCCTTGAATATATCTTTATTCAGATAATTTAGTCAGATTTAAAATTTTGTTTTTACCAAAGTGAAAAGTTAGCTTTTAACCTCTTACCAAATTAAGTAAGCTCAAATTAGTGCCATTGTTTAATAATGGATCTAATAGGATTTATTATAAGGCAAATTCTTGGAGTTTGAGTGATCTGTGACTGACTCATCTTTTAGAAAAAAGCCCATTAATATGGACAGTTTCTTCCCAAAAGACCATTCTGCTTTCTGAGCTAAATGTTTTAACTCACCAGGTATAATTTATAAATCATCCTTTGCTTCTACTATAAGTATGTATGTTCATACCTTTATAAATTTTCTTGCCATTTCTAATATGACAGTATCTTTTTTTGTAACTAAAGTTAATTGAACACATATTCCAGAGCCACATATGGAACCAAAAAGTATACTGTTGGGGTCATATCAATTTTAAAGAGGCTCAGAGTTATAGTCAGCATTTAGGCTAAATTACTTAGAAGTGGACATAGTGGGGCTGGAGTGGTGGCTCAGTGGTAGAGCGCTTTCCTAGCATGTGTGAGGCATGGAGTTCAATTCTCAGCACCGCATATAAGTATGTGAAATAAAGGTACATTGACAACTAAAAAATATTTTTTAAAAAAGAAGAGGCTATAGTTGTGTTTTGTATAATTAGACATCACTTAATATTTAATTTTGAAAAAACAAGATGAACTACCAAAATCTATAGCCAGTGAAACTACTTGTAACAACATCTCTATGCATGTTATTTTTCAACTTTTTTTTCCCTAACAGTCTCTCAAGTATGGCCAGGGCAGAGAAAACATAATTAAGAATACACTTTGTTGTTTAATATACTATCCATTATATTATACCCTTTCTGCCATTATTTAGTCAACAATTTAACCCATTCACAAAATATTAGAGCTGAAAGTTAACATTGGAGGCCATTTGTCATCTTCTCATTCAGTGTAGAATTCATTCTACAGTGACCCTGACAAATAATTTTAAATAAAACAACATTATTTTGTGGTTGAACAAAGTTAAATTCAGCAATGCTATTTATTTTCTATTGTAAGTCATTTCAGCAGTTAGAAGCAGTTAATAGTGATTTCTTCCCCTACTGTTATCTAGACTAAAAAATGTATCAAAAGAAAACATGTTAGCCACCTGTCATTAGTGCCACAAATAATTATAGCCACAAGAATTCATGGAAAGCAAAAGTCTGGTGGTTTATCTAAATTTTGGCAATATTTAGATAGTAATTAAAGAAGAATTTGTGAAATTTAAATTCTTCCAGTGTTTCTCATTGTCATTAGTGATTGATAATTCAAAGAGACTTATTTAATATATATTAAATTGCTTTTTATTGGCTATTATGTAAAATAATTCTGACCAAGTATTCTTTTTTTTTTTTTTTTTAAAGTTTTTTGTAGATGGACACAATGTCTTTATTTTATTGCTCTGTATGTGGTGCTGAGGATCGAACCCAGGGCCTCACACATGCAAGGCAAGCGCTCTACCACTGAGCTACAATCCCAGCCCTGACCAAGTATTCTTAATGTGCCTTCTGACCCAAACGAAGGTTCTAAAATTTTTTGGCTAGGCATGGAGGCTCATGTCTCTAATCCCAGTGGATCAGGAGACTAAGGCAGAAGGACTTGAGTTCAAAGTCAGCCTCAGCAACTTAGGCCCTAAGCAACTCAGCAAGACCCACTCTCTAAACTCTCTAAATAAAATATTTTAAAAGATTGGGAATGTGGCTTAGTAGTTAAGCACCTCTGGGTTCAATCCCTGGTACAAAAAAAAAAAAAAACAGTTCTAAAAGTTCTTTTCTCATTAGATATAAGTATTGCTATTGAGTACCAAGAGTATAATAATAATATTATTATATTATTCATGTAATAATAGTTGAATATGGTAGAGTGCTTGCCTGGCATGTATGAGGCTGTGGATTCAATCCTCAGCACCACATATAAATAAATAAATGAATGAATAAATAAATAATCCACTGACAACTAAAAAACAAAATATTTTGAAAAAACAGTTGAATATTTGTTTTCAATAGGAATATGATGAAGAATGGGCCAAGAAAATTCAGAGTGAGAAGTTTCGCTGGCATAACTCTCAGTGGCTGGAGATGGTGGAGAGCCGCCAGATGGACGAGAGTGAGCAGTACTTGTATGGTGATGATCGAATTGAACCATACATCCATGATGGAGATATTCTGGAAAGACCTGACCTTTTCTACAGCTCAGGTAGGATGATAGCCAAAGTAAACCGTTGGTCTGAGTGCCATAAATATGGATTTTGGTCTGCCGATCTAGGACATTCCCAAGTTTGTTAAACTTCTTTGAGTACACAATTGGTCTTCTAATAATTTCAGGTGTAACATCTATATACAACAAACTTAGTAATTCCCCATCATTTTTTCCTACTTAGTATTTAATGGTGATCTCCATTTTAAAAGAGTGGACAGCCAGGAAAATTAATTGCTCTTAGGAGTTTATTACTTTCTAGAATGATTCACTTAAACTGACATTGTCAAGATTTCTAACTTTTTTTTTTTTTTTTGGTACCAGGGATTAAACTCAGGGGCACTCAACCGCTGAGGCTGGCTTTGAACTCGCAATTCTCCTGTCTCAGCCTCCCTAAGTGCTGGGATTACAGGCTTAAGTTTTCTAACTACCATTTTGAAATGTAACAGTCATTTTCCTCTATTTTGTGTTTATTAAATGTATAATTTCATTTCCTATGTATTTAATCTTAACAGCTTAATTTTGCTGTAGTTTCAAAAAACTGAACTATTTGGTGAGTGTTGGAAAGACTTAAATACTTCATAGCAATGGTTTCTTCCAAACAATGCTGATGGTTTTGAGGTAAACTTTAATATTTACATGAACCTTACATATATTATAACTTGTTGATTATGTCATACTGCCTTTTTCCAAGGATGAGTCTGAAACAAAAATGGTATTTTTTGCATATTGTGGCTTTCAGTAATTTGCACTGTTGTCAGTATTACTCCACTGAGTCCATTTAATTGAGAAGTGGAAGGAAAGGATTTCTAATGACTAAATAAAAAGCATTAGAGGTGGGGATGTAGCTCAGCGGTAGAGTGCTTGCCTAGCCTGTGTGAGGCCCTGGGTACAGATGCTGAAAAAAAAGCATTAATGGGCTGGGGTTGTGGCTCAGTGGCAGAGCACTTGCCTCACACATGTGAGGCACTGGGTTCGATCCTCAGCACCATATAAAAATAAATAAAGATATTGTGTCCATCTGTAATTAAAAAATATTTTTTAAAAAAAAGCATTAAAGTAATTATATCTGAATTAATGACTCACCCTTTATTTTTCCTACTATGTGTCAAGATTTATTAAGTGCTCTCAGTATAAATTTTATAAATACTTACATGTATTATTTTATAAGACCTATTTGTGATCAGTGAATAGTTGATTGTATAAATTAATATCCCATCTAATCACTAATACTATTTACATATTCATCCATATGTTTTCAGAATTCAGTTGTACAGATTTCCTGTAGACAATATATATTATCTTTATGTTTGATGTAGATACATGAATCCTGGAAAATTTATGCTTAACCATATTTCACCACATAATTGTTACCACCACATGAACATGTTCATGAGTATTCCGTGCCTCCTAATCTCGCACCAAAGACAGTTTAGTAATAAATTATTTTTAAGTAATACCAGAACAATTGAAAAAAAAAAGTTTAACCTAATGATCACACCCTACTTTTTTGCAAAAAATTATTGTCATAAAATCTGCAACTATTAGGCAGTGACATATGGGTACTTGGAAAATTGAATAAATTTCTTCCTAACTGAACTTTACAGTAGTTTTGAAATGCTGCTTTGTGTTTCAAACCAGATGGAATATATCATTAATTTCAACCAACCAGAATTTCTTAGTTCAGTAATGGCAAGCAGCTGTTCCCTACATATTCTGTATCCATGAAGTAAAATATATGAGTTAAGAATTTTTCTGTTCATAGGAATCAGAATATTCTTCAAATGAATTTTCTTACTTTGAAAATTGATGAGTACTTGACAGTGAATCAATTACCAGTTTGCAAAGTTGAATGAAAATATTAACCACACCTCACTGTTCAATTTTGTTGTTTTAATAAAATTAAATTTTCAGAACAGATTTTTAAAAATTATATCCCATTCTAAAATTAATTCATTCAAATTAACCTCTTGAAATGAAAATTATTGATATTTTTATGTTGGTTACATTATAACGAAAATGTGTAATTTATAATTTTGTGGAAAACAGAATTATGTATTTTTTTTTAATTTTTAGTTGTAGATGGACACAATATCTCTATTTGTTTATTATTATGTGGTGCTGAGGATCGAACCCAGTGCCTTGCGCATACGAGGCAAGTGCTCTGCCACTGAGCCACCACCCCAGCCCGAATTTATATATTTTTATATACCAAAATTTAGAAACAGCAGTAACTGATGGAAAAGTAAGTAAATGTAAATACTTTTGAGGGATGAAATAGTATCATCAGATATCCTGAAGGGTTTTTAAATCCTTTAACCTGATGATATGGTAGGCATTTGACAGTAATTTATTCTTTGAATTTAGAGATACAGTTCTAAGAGCAAGATGTCTAGCTTTTTTTGTTCATGAATCATTTTACCTAGTTCATTTTCCCTGAGTCCACAGACTAAATGAATGTCTATCATTTCTTGATGTTTCTCATGGAAATCCTGATAACATCAGTTCCTTTCATCTATTGTATACTGTCATCTCTCAGAAACATCAGATGAATTTGTAATACTGCATATACTTTTGAAAGCTTGAGCCATCTTATTAAACCCCTAAGTCATGAAAATTTAGGCTGCTTCTGTTAAAAACAGCTCTAGTAACTTTTTAGACACAGAGATTAAACTTCATGGTCTGTTATTCTCTGGGTCTTATGTTTTATTTTAAAATGAGATGGCATATGCTACGTCCTAGTCATTTGTATTTCCTCTGTGTTTTCAAATTGTTAAAGGTCAGCCAAAATATATCTGATTTTCCTTTGTCTTTTCTTCTTTAAAAGGGAATCTAAGTAGCAAGGCATGTTGGCTTACACCTGTAATTTCATCAACTAAGAGTCTAAGGCAGGAGAATCACAAGTTCAAAGCCAGCCTCAGCAACTTAGTGAAACCCCCGTATCAAAATAAAAAGTAAAAAGGGCTGGGGCTGTAGCTCAGTGGTAAAGCACCCCTGGGTTCAACCCCTAGTACCAAAAAAAAAAAAAAAAAAATCCTAGTGTTAAGAATCTAGTATCTCTTCTAGACTTTTTCCCTAAAAAGTCTAAAATTATAGTCATTGATTAATTTCCTTTGTTATGAAAATAAAGCTGTTTGCTTTGGTACTTTTTAACCATAGAAGAAGTATGTTATAATTTATAAAGCTGTGTTGTTACTATACATTTCTAAATAACTTTTTGCTTTTTTTATTATTCTTCATCAATTATGGAGAATCTGTAAATGTATCCCTGGAATATGAAGTTTAAAACAGTTTATTTCTGTCTTAAGATCGTTGCAAAAACCACAGTCTTTATTTACATATGTGTCTCTATGACATATCAGGTATAGCCAAATAAATTCAGATTTATTGTAGTTATTTCTATTTCTCATTTTCTACATTATCAACATTTCTCCTACATAGTCACAATTTCATTTTTAGCTAGTTCACTAAAAAGCCCAATATTACATTTTCAGTTGATTTTGAGAAAAGAAAGTTTATTTCAGTAACAATATATAAGAAGATACTAAATTTTTAAATTTTTTACTTGTATTCACAATGTCTAGAGCCAGTTTTTTACTTGGCTTTCAGAAATCAGAGGTCGATAGATGAGCTTTGAATTCATCACTGTTCCGGTATATACTTCATTTTGTTTATAGCTGTCTTATTTATCATCGTCACTTGGAGATTTCAGAAAGGTGTATCACTCAGTGATGTGTTCTGTAACTAGGTGATTCATGTCATTTAATAACCAAGTGTATGTGTACAGCTTAGAGTGCTCTGGTGTATAGTATCTGTTTTCCTTTTGTTCTCTGGCCATTTAAATGTTTAATTCTTTGATTGCTTGTTTCTATCATTGAAACAACATGGAGCTTAAAAAGAACACTCCTAGGTATTTCAGGGGTTGATAATCAAGAAGATAGGATTTTTTAGTGTTTCCCTAAAAGAAATCATTTTGATTGCAAAATGCTAAGAATTAGATATTTCCAAAGAAGTTGGGGTATGTGAGATGAGACTTTAATGGCACTTTTATACCTTGTTTTAGTGAAGGAAGAGTGCCCGTTGTCAGAGCTGCCTTGAAGGACATCATCAAAGCTACAGTTCATTTAAGCCACAGCACCCTGGGATTATTAAAAATAAACTTCAGAAGTATAAATTTACTTTTTTATTTGTATAAGATCAAGCTCATTATATTATTAGGCTAGTTGTATTCTGTGTTTATGAAATATCTGGCTGGACCTTAACCTCAAGCATTTTCAGCCTGAACTCTCTTTTGATGATGTCCCAGTTTGTAGTTCCCTGTACACCATTTATCCTTTTGCTACTCATTGTTTCTTTTAAAGATGATGGGAACTGAATCAAGATATGCTTTTGAGGGGCTGGGGTTGTGGCGCAGGGGTAGCGTGTTCGCCTAGCATGCATGAGACACTGGGTTCGATCCTCAGCACCACATAAAAATAAAATAAACATATTCTGTCCACCTACAACTAAAAAAATAAATATTAAAAAAAAAGATATGCTTTTGAGAATTTCATCAGTTTTTAAGCTTACTTTCTTCCTAATCTGGCTTACTTTATTTATTTCATAAATACAAACCTTTTTTATTTTTTTTTATTTTTTTTTCACATTACATGTGCATTTGTAATGTGCTTATTTTTTTTATTTTTATTTATTTTTCTCAAAAGTTGCATTTTAATACATGTTATCAAACATAACAGAAAAAAGACAAATTTTCAGAAGCTGTACACACTATTCACTGAAAATATTTGTTGAGGCAAATAGAAAAAAAAATTATTACAATCATAATTTTTCTAACATTGCACAAAATTATAAGCAGATTACATTCTTCATATTAAACATCTTTATATGCACTTTCAATGAACAGTATATGTATATATATATTTATATATATATTTTTATCAACCATCTTTACTATACCCATTCCCCTTTCCTGCCCCCCACCTCCCCCATGTCGTGTCCAGTGTTTCTCTATTTCTCTTATGTTTCCCATTCCCACCTCCCTTATTCATCAGCATCCACTAATCAGAGAGACCATTCGGCATTTGGTTTTTTGGGATTGGCTTACTTCA
>PVHX01014785.1:0-48887 GCA_004024805.1 Geosciurus inauris
AATGGTATAAAATACAATAACATTTTTTTTAAAGTATTCTTTTTTTTTTTTTTTTGCACCAGGGATTGAACTCAGGGGTACTCGACCACTGAGCCACATCCCCAGCCCTGTTTTGTGTTTTATGTAGAGACAGGGTCTCACTGAGTTGCTTAGCACCTCGCCGTTGCAGAGGCTGGCTTTGAACTCGCGATTCTCCTGTCTCAGCCTCCCTAAGTGCTGGGATTACAGGCTTGAGCCACCGCACCTGGCTCTTAACAGTGTCTTGCTGAGTAAATATGTGTCGAATGTTTGAATCCATAAGGACTAGATATTTATGCACAAAACTTTTTCGAAGGTGAGATATTAGAGGTGTTTTATTAATATACTCTTACAGAGAAGCCCTGTGTAGTGTCTTTCTACTACTCAGTATGAAACATGAAAAATAAATCTTGGAATTTTTATTATCAGATAGATGAAGTCCTGAGACAAGAAGACAAGGCTGAAGCTATGTCTGGCCACATTGATCAGTTCCTGATAGCCACGTTCATGCAGTTAAGACTCATCTACAACACACATATGGCAGACGAGAAGTTGGAGAAGGATGAGATCATTAAGTTGTATAGCTGTATCATTGGCAACATGATTTCGGTAAGCCACCTCTGCAGGATTGGAGCTTCCCTTTGATCTCTCATCCCACGCAGGTTCTCAAACCAGAGTCAGTGCAGGTGTTGCAGTGAGTAATTTGACAATTTTCCATACATGGTATATAGCAAGCTACTGATTACCTGCACTATGTGTTGGAGTACATTCCAGTTTACTTCATTGTTAGCGTATAAAGTAGAATGCTTCCCTGCTATCCAGAATTATGCTTCCTGTTAGTTTCCCCATCATGCATGGTAAGCCCTCTTTGGCTTTTCACAGATAAATGTGCTCACATTTAAAATGCTATTATAAGCCAGATGTGGCACACACCTATAATCCCAGCGACTTGGGAGACTGAGACAGGTAGACACAAGTTCAAGATCAGTCTCAGCAAACTTGAGGCCCTAAGCAACTTAGCAAGACTCTGTCTCAAAATAAATAAAAAGGGCTGGGAATGTAGCTCAGTGTTTGAGTCCCCCTAGGTTAAATCCCCAATACAAAAATTTTAAAAAAAGAATTTTGTCTGTTATCAAAGACTTCATAAAATGGTTTAAGACTGAGCTTTTAAAACTACAATATAAGCCGCACAAGCCTGTAATCCCAGCACTTAGGGAGGCTGAGACAGGAGAATCATGAGTTCAAAGCCAGCCTCAGCAACAGCGAGGCACTAAACAACTCAGTGAGACCCCGTCTCTACATGAAACACAAAAAATAGGGCTGGGGATGTGGCTCAGTGGTCAAGTACCCCTGAGTTCAAATCTCCAGTACCAAAAATATATATATAAAACTACAATATAATTGAATGTTTATTAGGATATGCCACCACATTTATCTTCCTTGCTCCAAATTATTGAGTTTTAACCTCCCTAACACAGTTAGGACTGGATAGCTATTTCAGATAGAGAGCCTGGCCCGGGAGGCCTCCACTGGAGTACTGAAAGACCTGATGCACGGCCTGATCACCTTAATGCTGGATTCTCGTATTGAAGATCTAGAAGAAGGACAACAGGTGATCCGCTCTGTGAACCTCTTGGTGGTGAAGGTTCTGGAGAAGTCAGACCAGACCAACATCCTGAGGTATATTTGTACTCTTAGCAATAGATTCTAGAACAGCCTCTCTTTAGTATACACATAGAAATCAGAAAGTCAACTTAGCAATACCTTGAGCAACTTTGCAATACCCTATCTCAAAATAAAAAAGGGCTGGGCTTGTAGCTCAGTGAAAGAAAAAGATCAGAAAGTCACTAAATCAGTTGTAATTCGAGGTTTGCTTAATAAGTTGATTTTTTTATTCCTCTTTTTCTACATGGACCAAAGGTATTCTAGCCAGGGATAACCCCTAGAACTAGTATCAAATCAGTAATCTAAGCCAACACCATGAGTTTTCTAGATTAGGACTATAAAATATGTCAGTTACATCTTCTAATGTGTACATTTCAGGTAGATATCTCTCAGCTACCAATGACATGAAAAATAGAGTGATAAGCATTACCTCTTTACTAAATGATGAAAGCTTAAATGGTGATTTAAAAATAATAGTAATTGAAGCCAGGTGCAGTGGTGTGCACCTGTAATCCCAGCACTTTGGGAGGCTGAGACAGGAGAATCACAAGTTCAAAGCCAGTCTCAGCAACGGCAAGGTGCTAAGCAGCTCAGTGAGACCCTGTCTCTAAATAAAACACAAAGTAGGGCTGGGGTATGGCTTAGTATTCAAGTACCCCTGAGCCATACTGAAGTACCCCTGAGTTTAATAATTGAACGTCAAGTAATAGAAGACAGTTCCTGATCTGCGTGCTGTCATTTTATTAGATGGATAAGAGTATATTCAACCTTACCTTTCAACTAATGACTTTAGAATGAATTTTGAAACTTAACTAATGCTATTGTGTTGGTGTTTTTTCTAGTGCACTACTTGTTTTGCTCCAAGACAGTCTACTAGCAACAGCCAGTTCTCCCAAATTCTCAGAGCTTGTTATGAAGGTGAAGTTGAAATTATTTGCTTTCTTTTCTTTCAAAGATGCAATCACTTTTTTAACATGGGGAAAGGAAGTTTGAGCTAAGACCTTGGCTCAAGTCAACCAAGACCAATGAAAAAAAATAATGGGTCTTCTCCCAACTTATACACTAAGCTCAGGCCTAAAATTTCTTGGCCTAAGTGAAAAGGAAGGGCTACTTTGTAGCTATTTCATCAGTTTTCCTAGAATCAAAAGGGAAGAAGTTTAATAAGACAAATTTCAGTTTCTTTGAGGGGGAATAACAGGTGTGTAACCCTGTAATATTTTGGTCTTTTTCATGAAAGACTCCAAATGAACATATCTATAAAATTATAATACCATTATTGCACTACAGTAGTATAAAATATTTTGTCTCCTTGGGTTAGATTTGGTTAAGTAGTCTAAATTATTTTCAGGTACCAAGGAAACCCAAGACAGAATTCCACATTTTCTTTTTTTTTAAAATTTAAAAATTTTTTTTTTTTTTTTTAGTTGTAGATAGATACAATGTCTTTATTTTTTATTGCTTTGTATGTGGTGCTGAGGATCGAACCCAGGGCCTCACGCATGCGAGGCAAGCGCTCTACCGCTGAGCTACAATCCCAGCCCCCACATTTTCATAGTATTAAATGATGTCCTCAGCTGGGCACAGTGGCACACACCTGCAATTCCAGCACTTTGGGAGGCTGAGACAGGAGAATCACAAGTTCAAAACCAGCCTCAGCAACAGCAAGGTGCTAAGCAACTCAGTGAGACCTTGTCTCTACATAAAACACAAAGTAGGGCTGGGGATGTGGCTCAGTGGTCAAGTACCCCTGAGTTCAATCCCTGGTACAAAAAAAAAAAGAGATGTCCTCTATCTCTGGGGGATGGGAGGGAGGAGTGAGATAGATGAGTAGATGGATGACTTGTCACGCTTGATTTCATAACATGGTGAACTGATTAAAATTTTTCATGTTGTAGCAGCTGAACTGGAAGGATGTGATCACATTTATATCTGACCAACTTTTAAGTATGACCCCTGAGCTTAGGAAAAATGAATGATGAAAAGTTGCCCTCATTCTTCAGTCACTCCTAACTTTTCTTTCTTTTTTCAATAGTGTCTCTGGAGAATGGTTCGACTATTGCCTGACACTATCAATAGCATTAACCTGGACAGAATTCTTCTGGACATTCACATTTTCATGAAGGTCTTCCCCAAAGAGAAACTGAAGCAATGCAAAAGTGAATTTCCCATAAGGACCCTAAAAACCTTGCTACACACCTTATGCAAATTAAAAGGACCCAAGGTGAGTGAGAGAATAGCAGCTGATCTCTAAAGGAGCTTGAAAGAACATCATGGAAAGGACGCGTCTACCGTTTGAATATGTTTATGTCTCCCTAAGATCCTAGATCACCTCACGATGATTGACAACAAGAATGAATCTGAACTGGAGGCCCACCTCTGCCGGATGATGAAACATAGTATGGACCAGACTGGGAGCAAGTCTGATAAAGAGACAGAAAAGGGAGCATCTCGAATAGTGAGTGGCCTGATATGAAAGATTGAGGGAATGAGGTTTTACTGAAAAAGATCTGGTCTAAAGTTTAGGTCACCCAGAGACTGAAGGCTCAAGGTGAGGGATTGATCTAATTAATCTCCTATTGTGATGTTGTGACCATTTCCACCATGAAATTTTAAAATATAAACTAATAATCATGTGTTTTTGGTCCCCAAAGAAGGTTTTTTTGCCTTTGCTCAAAGCAGTGGTTACTAGATAAATACACTGTGAGCTCTATTTAATTGGTATCCACTTTCATCAAGTTGAGATGGAAACCAGAGAATGGAGCCATCCATAACCCAGAATGGTGTTCTGCTGCAGACTCTGCAGGCTGGTGTTTCCGTTACCTACAGGAACACACCAATAAGGTCTAGACTTTGAGATATTTTCTGTTCATATCCAACCATTGATTCCTAATTAGTAAGTCAAGTCAAACCAGACTTTTTTGTGTCTTTCAATTTTTTAGGATGAAAAAGCATCAAAAGCCAAAGTGAATGATTTCTTAGCTGAGATTTTTAAGAAGATTGGATCTAAAGAGAACACTAAAGAGGTGAGAATGGAAACATTAAACCAAATGGGGATCTGCTTTGTCGAAAAGGGGCATTAATCAATATCCATCCCTACCTCTTCCTTTTCTTAATTACAGGGCCTAGCAGAGTTATATGAATATAAGAAGAAATATTCAGATGCTGACATTGAACCATTTCTGAAAAATTCCTCACAGTTCTTCCAGAGCTATGTTGAAAGAGGCCTTCGGGTGATTGAGATGGAGAGGGAGGGCAAAGGCCGTATTCCCACTTCAACAGGTATGGCTTTCTTCATAGCTCCAAGAATAAGCCCAATATAGCTCACACTTCACAAATTCAGTATGTCAGAAACTAAGCTCATATATTCTGATCAAACTTGCTCTGTTCATACTCTTCTCCATTTTGGTTGAAGAAAACTTTTTCCTTCTAGTTTGGTTAGAACCTGAGCTTTTGGAATTCCTCTGTCAGGAAATTTTTTTGGCTCTATCTGCAAACTATGCTTTCAGGATCCATTCACACTTCTCCTTACCTTTACTTTTTTATTTTTTTATTTTTTTGGTACTGGGGATCGAACCCAAGGGCACTCAACCACTGAGCTACGTCCCAAACCCTTTTTTATATTTTATTTAGAGACAAGGTCTCACTGAGTTGTTTAGGGCCTCACTAAGTTGCTGAGACTGGCTTTGAACTTGTGATCCTCCTGCCTCAGCCTCCCAAGGCACTGGGATTATAAGCACACACCACTGGCCCAGCCCCTTTTTTTTTTTTTTTTTTTTAGAGCTTTGTAGTTACATATAGTAGTTGGGATCATCCTGACAAACTCATATATGCATGGAAATCTTTTCCCTCCCCATGCCTCTTCTTTTCTTCCTTCCTCCGTTCCTCCTTCCTTCCCTTCCTTCTATCCTTTGTTTTTTGGGTTTTTTTTTTAATTGTTGTTGTTGCTGCTGCTGTTGTTTTTTGCACTGGGGATTAAACCCAGGGGCACTTTACCACTGGGCTACATCCCCAGCCCTTTTTATGCTTTATTTTGAGACAGGCTCTTCCTCAGTTGCTGAAGCTGGCCTTGAACTTTTGATCCTCTTGCTTCAGCCTCCGGAGTCGCTGGGATTACAGGCATGCACCACTGCGCCTGGCTCCTCACCTTTACTCTTACTTGGTCAGATACATCATTACCTCTCACCTAGACTAGAGCAGCACTGCCCTTCTGCTTGATCTCCCTGTTTCCACCTTTGCTTTCCAATATTCACGACCACATGTTGCATCAGAAAGAGTCTTTTCAAATATTCCCCAGAAACCTGCACTCAGCAGAAGCAAAAGCAAGCCCTTATAAAGGTCTTAGAGACCCTGCATTGTTTGACTCCCTGATACCTCTGGGACCTCATCTACTGCTCTCCAGCCCCACTAACTCCCTTGTTGTTTCTAGAACACAGAGGCATGTACCTTAGATTCTTTGCATTGCTTCTTCCCACTGCCCCCAGTGCTGGTAATTGAACCCAGTACCACCTACCCTTAGCCCCTGCACTGGCTGTGTCTTTTATGTACAGTGCTTTTCCTTATTGGCCAGCTTCCTTTCTTCTTTTCATATCTGTGTTCAAATATTACCATCTTAATGAGACCTTATTTAAAACTTGCAACCTGACCCTCACCTTGCCATAGCACTTAACCACCTCTAACATAACATATGATGTAGTATCTATTAGGTTAATTACCCAGTGTCTGTCTCTCTGATAGAATTTAAAATCCACAGGGGAAAGATTTTTATCTGTTTGGCTGCCTAGCACATACTAGTTATTTGTTGAATGGTATGAATGAATGCATACCCTAAGTTTAAGCTGAAATATTAGTATTCCCACAGTAAATAAGCCATTGTTTGAGAATAACTGCTCACAGGATCTAGAGACAAAAGGAAGACTTAGAAGATTTCAGTTACAGAAAATAGTTGTCACAACCTTAAACCAACTGCAAAAGTTCCTCTCATCAGGGCTAACTACAGCTCTCACATTGTCCTGTGTTAAATTTTTTACAAGTTCAGTGAAGTTCACCTACTCTTTCATTCCAAAGTTTTTTGCCTATAAAAGTATAATTCCTCTGTGGTTTTCAGACTCAAATCAGGTTTCTCTCTCAGCATGTATCTGGCATGAGTAAAGCTTCAGCTGAATTATGCTTTTAACTAATTGGTTTTCCTTGTTTTTGACACTTTAAATTACCTTTCTCCAAGAACTTCAGAGTTTTTTTCTTGCAGGGTGGTGAGCAGAATGTCAAACAGTGTGCATATATGGACATATCATGGTTTGGTTGATCAGGTTAGGGCCTCCTTTTCCAAAGTCTTTAATATTGATTAATAATTAATTGGCCCAAACAGTACATTTGCAACACCAGCATGTGATCTCATTGATTGTTGAATTGGTTTCATATATTCAAACATCTCTTATCACTGGCTTTTACATTATTCCTTATTCACTTTTCACCCTCTCAACATGTTCTCCTTATCTTTACATTAAAGATTTTCTTCTTAGCCGGGCGTGGTGGCTCACGCTTGTAATCCCAGCACTTTGGGAGGCTGAGACAGGAGAATCGCGAGTTCAAAGCCAGCCTCAGCAATGGCGAGGCACTAAGCAACTCAATGAGACCCTGTCTCTACATAAAACACAAAATAGGGCTGGGGATGTGGCTCAGTGGTCAAGTGCCCCTGAGTTCAATCCCCAGTACCAAAAAAAAAAAAAAAAAAAAAGAATTTCTTCTTGCCTGGAGTTGTACCAAAGGGTGCTTTACCACTGAACTACATCCTCAATCCTTTTTATTTTTTTCTTTTTGAGACAGAATCTCACTAAGTTGCTAAGAATCTTGCTGAGTTGCTAAGGCTGGCCTCAAACATATAATCCTCTGTCTCAGCCTCCCAAGTTGCTGAAATTAATAGGCGTGCATGCCCCTGTGCACACCCATTTTACTTTTCTGTTTATCATAAAGCAGTTTTTCCTCTCAGCACTTTGTCTTATGAAAAATAATGCATTTTCATTGAAATCAAATTAGGAGTCTTTTTTTGTTTTATTTTGTTTATTTTCTGTACTGGGCATGGAAACCAGGGCCTTGCACATACTAGGCAAGTGCTCTACAACTGAGCTACAAGCCCAGCCACAAATTAGATATTTTGTTTTGTTTTTTTCCAGCATTAGGGATTGAACCCAAGGATACTTTAACACTGAGCTATATCCCAGCCCTTTTTATTTTATTTTGTGACAGGGTCTCCCTAAGTTGCTGAGACTGGCCTCAAACTAGAAATCCTCCTGCCTCAGTCTCCCGACTAGCTGAGATTATACACATATATAATCTGTGTGTTCAGCTGATTATTCTTTCTTAGAGATTTAGGAATTGCGGCTGGAGTTGTAGCTCAGTGGTAGAGTGCTTGCCTAGCATGTGTGAGGCACTGCATTCGATCCTCAGCACCACATAAAAATAAAATAAAGGTCCATCAACAACTAAAAATATTTTTTAAAAAAAGAAAAGACATTTAGGAACCAAGGTAGATTTTTTTGGTTATATTTTTTGTTCAATTTTTGGTCTTCTCCTGTCTTGCCACAATATTGATCTTAGTGATAAGGTTACAGATACTCCAGTGCCTGTCCTGCTTCAAAGATGTTTGTTGGACACCTCAGCTTCCCCTTTGCTTCTTCCTTAATACCCCCATAGCCTTGAGATCCTTGCTGGCCTTCACAGGTTTGAAGAAGACCTTTCTCTGTTTTCTTAGCTGCCCCAAACCTAATCTGATTCTTCCACACATTTGAGATCCTCAGGTTTTTCAGTTGGGTAATTACAGTATACTCAGGAATAGCTTGTTTTATTTGGATTGTGCAAGTTAGCCCTGGAATTACTAGAATAGCAACTCCTTGCTTAACCAGGATGTTAAGACAGACAGCCCAACTTACATTCTTCCTTTCTGAATCAATTCTTGAAGTTCTCATGAAGCTTATCTTCCTTTTTTAATTTTTTTGTAGTTGTAGATGGACATTTTTATTTATTTATATATGGTGCTGAGGATTGAACCCAGTGCCTCACATGTGAGAGGCACGCACTCCACCACTCAGCCACAACCCAGCCCCTCATAAAGCTTATCTTACACATGTCAGAACACCCTTTTTTAAAATTTTTTTTTATTGTCAATGGATATTTATTTATTTATATGTGGTGCTGAGACTGGAACCCAGTGCCTCACACATGCTAGGCAAGTGCTTTACCACTGAGCCACAACCCCAGCCCTCAGATCACCCTTTTATCACCAACTTCCAGGTGAATACTTGTGGATTTTTTTTTTTTTTTTTTTTTTTTGGTACCAGGGATTGAACTCAGGGGTACACAACCACTGAGCCACATCCTCAGCCCTATTTTGTGTTTTTATTTTAGAGACACGGTCTCACTGAGTTGCTTAGCGCCTCACCATTGCTGAGGCTGGCTTTGAACTCGCAATTCTCCTGTCTCAACCTCCCAAAGTGCTGGGATTACAGGCGTGCACCACTGTGCCTGACTTCCTTGTAGATTTTTTAGATTTCAAGTACAGTGGAAAAATTCAAACCCCTGGAAATTTTTTGTGTTTGCTTTTAGGTGCTAGGAACCAAACCCAGGACCCTTGTGCATGCTAACACAAGTTCCACCATGGAGCTACACCCCCAACCCTAGAACTCTTAATTGTTCTCTTTGGTGACAGATTGACCAAAGTAGTTTCAAAGTAGTAAGTATGTATATATGAATATTTCTTCTACATTTTTCTTTCTAGGCATCTCCCCTCAGATGGAGGTCACATGTGTGCCCACTCCCACAAGCACAGTGTCCTCCATAGGTAACACAAATGGAGAAGAAGTGGGACCATCTGTCTACCTAGAAAGGTTGAAAATCCTCCGACAGCGATGTGGTCTGGACAACACAAAGGTATTACTCCTTTCCTACTGTGTGGGTCAGGGAGAGCAGTAATGTGCAGTTTAGGAATAGGCTGGCCCACAGAGAAGTGGCTCAATCTTGGTGTATGTAGTTCCAGAGCTGCATCTTTCCCTTTGTCCTGCTTTCCCCAGTTTTAAACAGTGTCTCTTCTCTTAACAGCAAGATGACCGACCTCCACTGACCTCTTTGCTCTCCAAACCAGCAATTCCTCCAGTCGCCTCTTCCACAGACATGCTCCACAGCAAGCTCTCTCAGCTGCGGGAATCACGGGAGCAGCACCAGCATTCAGACCTGGATTCTAACCAGACCCACTCTGCAGGAACTTTGACTTCCTCCTCCTCCTCCACAACTAACATTGATGACTTGAAAAAAAGACTGGAGAGAATAAAGAGCAGTCGCAAATGAAGCTGCCCATCCCCCTGCACCCTGCAGCTTTAGTTTACTAAACTAGAAGTCCTCATAGTGTGAAGTGGCCTTGGCAGGCCTAGTGTACACAAACTGGTTGTATGTATCAGACTGCAGAGAGGGGGAGGAGTAGCTGTTGCACAAGTCTGTATGTTCCCCGCTTCTCTCCATCGACACCCGCCTCTAGAAGACTGTCTGTGGATTAGGTTAGTGTACAGACTTGTAAACAGCTGCCCCACTCAGCTCAGACTAGATTCCATATCCTTTTTCTTTTATTTTTAATTGCTCATTTGTAAAATTGTCCTAATCTTTCCTAGCTTTTAACTATTAGAACTTCTTTAATAGTTTTGAGTTTGTGAGCTCTTCTCCCTGTAGCCCTGAAGGGTCACTGTATTCTGTATGAATGCATGGCATGAGACAACAACTAATTTAAGAGTCTTTTATAAATAAAGTTTGCATTAACTATACCTGTCTCCCAAGATGCTCCATATCTGGGAGTGCAGGGCAGCTCTGTCACCTTTTGAGGATCAGCTGGGCAAATAGCCAGTTGGAGAAAGGTTCATTGCTGCCTATGGAACTTATGTACTGGGGCTGTCTGTTATTCCTGTGGCACAGGAAGAACGTGCCTTTACTTCTTTCCACACACAACTCCTAGGGGGAGGAGGGAAATCTCCATCCTTCCCTGTTTTAAGGTCTTGGTGATGACGTCCCTCCAGTCATCTCCAGCAGTTCCAAGGAGCTCTTCCATCCCACCACTTTCTTTGCAGCCCAAATACACATGAAATTGTGCTCAGGCATTGGCTAGACTAAAGTGATACCCACTCCACAACTGGATTTAGGTTCATTTGACTAATGGAGTTGGGGAGAGCTTGGTCATTTCCTGCCTGGTTATCTGAGCCTCTTGGTCCAGACTAACAATCGCTTTGCAGTATGAGTGAGGAACAAGACATGAACTAAGGATTCAATTCTGGAATAAATTCCATAGAACCTCCCTCCATGGTGACAAAAACTCTTCAGGACTAAGATTCTGGATCAGGGGGAGACTTAGAGTAATTAAGGAAGCTCTCCTAGCCCACTTTCTACACAACTGGTATTCAAAAATTGAAAGACTAGGCAGGTATGATGGCACAAGCCTATAATCCCAGCAACTTGGGTGGCTAAGGGACAAGGATCGCAAGTTCAAGGCCAGCCTCAGCAACTTAGTGAGTCCCTAAGCAACTTAGTAAGAACCTGTCTCAAATAAAAAATTAAAAGGGTTGGGGATGTAACTCATTGGTAAAACACCTCTGGGTTTAATTCCCAGTACCAAAAAAAAGAAAAAATTGAATGGCTGATGGAAAATGAATCCACTCTTGATTTTTCTATTAAATGAATTCTGTTACTTCCAGTCATCATTTATAAGTGGTCCCTAGTCTGCCTGAATTTGACCTTGTTTTTCTCCCTCATAGGGCAGGCATTGAAGTGGGTAAGTGTTCACAGCAGGGAAGATGGAGTTCATTGCTATTGTAAAGGAGCATAATTGGGAAGTGCCTGCACTTGGGTCTGGAATTGGCACAATTAATTTGAATCCCAGGTGCCCAGAGCTTACAATAGACAGTGATATTGTTGAGATGTGTGTCCTTGTTTAAAAAGCAGGTTCCGGATGTTATAACTAATTCAGAATCCCTTCCTCTTTGTTCTGGTTAAAGCTTTGGCAGCTGAGATACAGAAAGTTCATTGAATTAACCACTTTTACCATTTTCTTACTGTTATTGTTCTTCAAGACAGGATCTCACTATGCTGCCCAGGTTGGCCTCAAATTCTCAATCCCCCAACCTCAGCCTTCTGAGTAGCTGGTACACATGTGTGCACCACTGTGCCCAGTTTACCCTGCTTTCTGGTCAACAAGAACCAAAGAATGAGAGAAAGGAACTCTGTCCTAATTCTCTGTTCCCTTATATATGGAAAAATGAAAAAGGATGAGAAGGATTGGGGTTAAAGATAACTACTTCAGATTCTTTCTTGCTTTAAACCATACATATTAGTGAAGATTCCAAGCCAAAAATGAGAACCACATGGCATCCATAATCTACTCCCCTATCCTGTACCGGAGGCAGATAGACGTTAAGTCTTACTCCCCCTCATAGCTCAGGGGTGTGACCTCTTAACATAGCCTTTTAGTGGGGCTGGGATTGTGGCGCAGTGGTAGCGTGCTCGCCTAGCACACGTGAGGCACTGGGTTCGATCCTCAGCACCACATAAAAATAAAAAAGATATTCTGTCCACCTACAACTAAAAAAATAAATTTAAAAAAAAATAGCCTTTTAGTTAGTATCAATGAATAAACAGTAACCTTGAAGAATGTGCTATGAAAAGGCATCTTTAAAGTCCTATCACAGCTGGGCAAGGTGGCACACACCTGTAATCCCAGCATCTTCAGAGGCTGAGGCAGGAGAATTGTAAATTCAAAGCTAACCTCAGCAATTTAGGCTCTGAGTTAACTTAGTGAAACCCTGACTCTAAATTTTAAAAAAGGGCTGGAGATGAGGGTCAGTGGTTACCACCCTTAGTTTCAATCCCTGGTACCAAAAATAAATAAAAATAAAAAATAACAAAGTCTATCACTCGTGATTTTTAAATTTATCCAAATCCTTTACAAATCCACTTAACCTCTAGACCCTGTTTCCTGGAAAAACAAGTTGCTCTACTCTGTTTAACTGCTATGTGAGATTCCAGGAAGCAACAGCCCCCCAGTACGCTATTTGTGGGGACCAAAGAAGGGAGGAGGTAAGCAGCAGAGGAGTTTTGAACGTGACAGGCTGAATGTCTACCCAGTCCAGTTGCCAGGCAGTTGGTGCGAATAGAAGCATCAGTGACTAAGGGGGAGCTCACATGGCACCAGGCACTGTGCCAAGTACACTATGGAAATCATTTAATCCTCATCATCATTTGCCATTAAATACATCCTTTAAAATTTGAGAAACTGAGGCTCAGAGAGGTCAAGTGACTTAACCATGGTTATATCTTCCAAGGCTAGAGCCAAAATCTGAACCAGAGTGGTCATGCTAGGGGCCCATGCTCCTAGCTACTATATTTCACACCACTATCAAATGAAGGCATTTTAAATACTGAGCCTCTTAGGGGCAAAAATCTGCCATTTTAATGACACAAGGAAGAATGTAGGGTCTTAATAGGATAAGTCTGAGGTAAAGAGAAAGATGCAGCTACTCATGTCCCCATCCCCCAGCTTCTCTGGGATTAGGGCAGGCTCTTTAGAGCAGAGCAACTGAAAGCACAGGCCTCACCAATTTTGATGTTTCAATTCCTACTTTGACTTTTCTTAGATGTGGAACTTTGGACAAACTACTTCTCCAAATGTGTTCACTTGTCTACCTCTTGTGAGGACAGTACCTACCTTTTATGAGTATTAAATTATCTAGACAGTCCTTTAAAGCTCTGGGTGTGGAATGTTTTAAAATCTCATATATTCACCCTATCACCTCCCCTCGCAGCTGGCCCTGTTCTGGAGATGGTGGATTCTTTGAAGTCCTCCTGTGTATCCAGCAGTGTCACTGGTTGTTCTGAGCCCAGTCCATGAACAGCACTGGGGGCACTGAGGCTCATCGATAGAGTCACTTTTATTGGGAACTATCCTTTTAGAAACAAACCAAAAAAAAAAAAAAAAAAAATTCTTTCACTGGATTGGTTTCTGTCACTTTTCAGTAAGGAGCCCCAAATGTGAGTGGCCCCTTATCCAAACCTATCAATGACTTTCTGTATCCACTTTTTCAGACGAAACACATGTGTGTAGAAGCCGTATTTCCCATTCCGGTCACAGCCTTCACCCCATGAGACGATGCCCATTTGATACCAGCGGTTGTTAAAGGGGCTCTGAGGAAGAAAAATGGACTTTACAATAGTCAAATCCAAGGTAGTGTCCCTGTCACCTTTACCAAGCAACTGTTTCTGAAAACAGGGCCCCCCTCACCCAACCCTCTCCCCTCCTCTGAAGTCTCCCCACCAGCTCTGGCCTCAGGGAAGCTTACCTTCATGACAAAGGGTCCCCCACTGTCACCTTCACAAGCATCTCCTCGTTTCCCTTCATCTGGTTTATAACCTGGAGAGAGAACAGCAGGGCTCAGGAGCCACACCCATTCAAGGGCTATAGCTTGCAAGTACCCCCTTGACCCCTTCTAGTCACCCTTGACCTCTTTGTTTCCTCACCCAACACATCCAATCCTTTAGCAAATCTCACTGGTCCTACCTTCCACATGTATCCCAAATCCAACCATGTCTCACCACTTCTACTCCTGGACAGGTCACATGCACCTCTTCCCTGAACCGTACCAGTTTCCCCAGTTCTCCTCTGCCCACCTACCATCCATTCTTCCCCTACACACACCAAACTGAATGATTTTTGTAAAGTTATACTTATAGGTAGCTGAGGACGATGGCAGTTCCTTTTATCCAAAACTCCCCACTATCCTCAACAAACAATGCAGAATGAGATGAACAACCATGACACAGCCTACACACACAGACCATACCTTCAATGTAACTAGAATACACAAACACCCAAACTTCAGATTAATTCAGTATATTTAGTTATATATCTAAATACTGAAATTTATGTAGGGATGAGATGGAAAATAGCTACTTAATAGAAGAAGTAGGTGGAGTCAAATTGGGAATCTTATAAATAAGCCTAAATCTACAAATAACTGGATGAAAACTAAATAGAACCATAGAAAGATACTACAGGAAAACAAGAATAAAAAGACCTGAGCTAAGCCGGGCGCGGTGGCTCAAGCCTGTACTCCCAGCACTTAGGGAGGCTGAGACAGGAGAATCGCAAGTTCAAAGCCAGCTTCAGCAATGGTGAGGCGCTAAGCAACTCAGTGAGACCCTGTCTCTACATAAAACACAAAATAGGGCTGGGGATGTGGCTCAGTGGTCGATTGCCCCTGAGTTCAATCCCCAGTACCAAAAAAAAAAAAAAAAAAAAAAGACCTGAGCTAATAAAATTCTCCCAGAGATACAACCCAAAAACTGTAGTTGAATAAAATATATCCTCAAGCAAACTTATCCATGTAAAAAAAAATTGAATCAGAAATCCAAAAATTATAAATGGACAAAACAATGGGAAGAAATAAAAAGCTGAATGTAATTGAAATTGAACTCAAGCCAAAAGAAGACATTTGAGTCCCTAAGGGAGAAAAATAAGACAATGGAACATAAATAGTATTTAATGAATAACCCAAGGAAATTTCACAGAAATGAAGAAAAAATTGAATGTACATAGTAAAAGGATCCAATGGGTACATGGCAAAACTGACCCAAAATAATCAACTCTGAAACACATCCTAACAAAACTGCAATGCTAGCCGGGCGTGGTGGTGCAAACCTGTAATCTCAGCCCTTTGGGAGGCTGAGACAGGAGAATCGTGAGTTCAAAGCCAGCCTCAGCAAAGGTGAGGCGCTAAGCAACTCAGTGAGACCCTGTCTCTACATAAAACACAAAATAGGGCTGGGGATGTGGCTCAGTGGTCGAGTGCCCCTGGGTTCAATCTCCAGTACCAAAAAAAAAAATGAACTTTAAGTTGTATGTACAACAAAATTGTCCTTTAATGTTGGGGCTATGAAAAAAATGATTATAAGCATACAACTCAGGAAACTCCACACCCATGACCCTTCTTGAAGAATCTTCTGATAGCTATGCTTCTTCCAATCAAGAGCTGGGTGGGGGGCTGGGGCTGTAGCTCAGTGGTAGAGCGCTTGCCTAGCATGCGTGAGGCCCTGGGTTCGATCCTCAGCACCACATATGAATAATAAATGAATAAAATAAAGATCCATCAACAACTAAAAAAATTTAAAAAATTAAAAATAAAAGAGCTGGGTGGGATTCTTCAATAAGAGGACTAATTAACTGTTCTAACAAGTAGAAATAGTGCAACTAAAAATATGAGAGGAAAGGAAAAAGAGGAAAGTAAAATAAGCTCATTGATATTTTTGTACAGCCAGCAGATGGGAATTTAAAGGCATAATTGAAAATTTAAGAAAACAAAAGCCAGACATGGTGTTGTCTGCTCCTGAAGCATCTCGGGAGCTTCAGGAAAAGGAAGCAGGAGAGGATGGCTTGAGCCCAGCCTGGGCAACATAGCAACATCCCATCCAAAAAAAAAAAAAATCAGGCATGGTAGAATACACTTGTAATCCTAGTGACTGAGGAAATTGAGGCAGGAGGATCACAAGTTCAAGGCCAGCCTTAGCAACTTAGCAAGACCCTGGCTCAAAATGAAAAATAAATAGGGCTGGGATGTAGCTCATTGGAAAAGCCCCTCTGGGTTCAATAACCACTACCAAAAGAAAAGAAAAACAAGGAATTAAGGCATTTTGAAAAGGTGGAATCCCAAAGATTATCACCAGAGCAAAATGTAAACTTTCCAAAATATACAAAATTTTTAAATGCAAAGCTCACACAGAAAAAAAATAGCACATGAAACATAAAACACATAAATGAGTTAATACTAATTCTATCAATTACATCAATAAATATGAATGGACTTAACTCACCTATTAAAGTTTTTTTCTTTTTGTTTTTGTTTTGGTACTGGAGATTGAACTCAGGGGCACTCGACCACTGAGCCACATCCCCAGCCCTATTTTGTGTTTTATGTAGAGACAGGGTCTCACTGAGTTGCTTAGCGCCTTGCCCTTGCTGAGGTTGGCTTTGAACTCGCAATTCTCCTGTCTCAGCCTCCCTAAGTACTGGGTAAAGTTTTAATTTGGTTCATAAAGCAAGAATCTGCTATCTTATATATGAGACACATCTAAAACAATACTTTATAGAGGCTAAACAATGGAAAAGAAACAGAGAGATGAGCCCTATCAGACACTGAACATATTTAACACCTCTCTAGTTAAAATAACCTGGAGGCTGGGGCGAAGCTCTCTGGTGAAGCACTTGCCTCACAAGGGTGAGGCCCTGGGTTCCATCCTCAGCAACCACATATACACCCCTGAAAAAAAACAACAATGTTCTACTGGCACACACAATAGACAAAAGGACAGAGTGTCCAGAAACACACTCAAGTACATATAAGAATGTGATGAAAGGGGCAAAGATGGAATTTTGAATGAATGGTGTAAGGATAGCTAGTTGGTCATTTGGAAATGTGCACTTAGATCCATATCTCACATCCCACAGAACATTACCTCTAAATGAGTCAGGGACTAATGGTAGAAAAATGAAACTACATACCAGAAGAAAACATGAGTGAATTCCTTTATGACTTTGTACAAGGAAAGGTGTTTTGTGTTTTTTGTGTTTTTTTTTTACTTTTTGTGTTTCAGAGCTAGGAATCAAACTCAGGGCCTCACACGTGCTAAGCACAAAACCAAAAAAGGTTTTTAAAACTCTTTAAAATCCAGATTCAAGCTGAGCTCAATGGTGCATACCTGTAACCCCAGTGACTAGAGAGAATGAGGCAGGAGAATTGCAAGTTCAAGGCCAGCCTGGGCAACTTAGCAAGATCCTGTCTCAACATTAAAACATTTTTTTAGAAAAAGGACTGGAGATGTAGCTCAGTTGTAAAACGCACTTAGGTTCAATCCTTGGTACCAAAATCCAGATTCAATAAAATAAAAGATTGATACATTAAACCATATAAGATTCTTCTCTTTTCCTTTATTTTCTTTTGGTTACTGATGACTGAACCCAGAGGCACTTCACCATTGAGCTACATCCCCAGCCCTTTTTCATTTTTATTTTGAGGCAGGGCCTCCCTACATTGCCCAGTCTGGCCTTAATTGCAATCCTCCTGCCTCAGACTCTTAAAGTGCTGGGATTACAGACAGGCATGTGATATCATGCTTGGCTACATAGATTTATTTTATTATTTGCAGGCAAAGTATTGTAAATAATTTTTTTTTAAGAAAAGGACAAGCTGGATGGGCTGGGGTGGTGGCTCAGTGGTAGAGCGCTTGCCTAGCATGTGCGAGGCACTGGGTTCAAACCTTAGCACCACATAATGATGAAACAAATAAAGGCATGCTGTTCATCTACAACTACAAAAAAAAATTATTTTTAAATTTTTTAAAAAACTGACAAGCTGGAGAAAATATCTGTGGTATATATCACAAATAAAAGCTTCACAAATCCATGAAGAAGTCTTAAAAATTGATGGTAAAGTATGAAAAAATGGGCCAAAAATCAAGAAAAAACAATTCACAAAAATTATCTGATGGGGGGGCTGGGATTGCAGCTCAGTGGTACAGCGCTTGCCTCGCGTGCGTGAGGCCCTGGGTTCGATCCTCAGCACCACATATAAAGCAATAAAATAAAGACATTGTGTTCATCAACAACTAAAAAAAATTTTTTTTAAATTATCTGATGGGGCTGGAGATACAGCTCAGCTGGTAGACTGCTTGCCTTGCATGCACAAGGCCCTGGGTTCAATCCCCAGCACCACCAACAAAAACAAAAAAAATTATCTGAAAATGATCATTAAGTATATGAAAAGTTGTTTGACTTCATTTTCAATTAGAAAAAGGCAAATTAAATCTATGAGGAAGGGCTGTGAGGCTACATGTAGCTCAGTGGCAGAGTGCTTGCCTAGCATGTGTAAGGCACTGGGTTCGATTCTTAGCACCACATAAAAATACACAAAGGCATTCTGTCCATCTACAACTACAAAAATAATTTTTTTAAACTATGAGGAGATGCTATCTCTCACCTCTCAGGTTTGTGAAAATGAAAAAGTACAGCATTCTGTTGTCAAGGCTGTGGGGAATGGGCATTTTCATACACTGTAGATGGAAATGTAAGTTGTACAGCCCATTTGGAAAGAAATTTGGAAATATCTAACAAAATTACATATGAGTTCACCTCTTAGCCTAGCAACACCACTTCTAGAAATACTGGAATACACACCTCCAAGGGTACAAAAATAGATGTGTGGGGCTGGGATTGTAGCTCAGCGGTAGAGCGCTTGCCTCGCATGCGTGAGGCCCTGGGTTCGATCCTCAGCACCACATACAAAGCAATAAAATAAAGACATTGTGTCCATCTACAGCTAAAAAAATATTAAAAAAAAAAAAACAAAACAAAAATAGATGTGTACAAGGTTATTCACTGCAGCATTATTTGTCACTGCAAACTACTGGAAATACTCTAAATATCCATTCATGGGAAATAGTTGAATAATCCATGGTACACCCACATAGTGGAGTACTGTGTACTCCAGAATGCTATTCCAGGATACATTATGTGGAAAAAGTGAAATACAAAAGATTCTCTATACTGTGCTACACTGTGTGTAACATAAGAGGAAATAAGAAAATGTGTCTGTTCATTGGTACAAAAAGAAGCACAGAAACAACAAGCCACAAACAAATGAGATGGGTTAATTATAGGAAGAGGATGGAAATGTGGTTGGAAGGCAGAGGGGTAAGAACAGGATAGAAGGAAGCAGACATATCACCTCTGAAGTGTACAGTACCTGTTTCAACAGGTTCTTTTACAATCATGTGAACATTTCACATACTTCAAAAGTAAATACAACAAAGATGGAGGAGGTAATATTGAATATAACCAGAAACAAGTCGAATGGTATTTTAAATAAACACTGCAGAGAAATTTGCAAAGAATCAACCCAAATGAGGAACTTTTTTTTTTCTTGTGGTGCTGGGGATCAAACCCAGGGCCTTGTGCATGCGAGGCCAGCACTCTACAAACTGAGCTATATCCCCAGCCCTCCAACTCAGTAACTTTTGAACTGAGTGTTTTGACTGTGTACTCTTAGGGAAACAATGGTAAAGAAATGTTGAACTCTTGTTAACAGAATTTTCACAGTGCCATGGATAAGGTATTCACAAACAGTGTGCTCTAGTATTGATCAAATAAATAAACATCATGAATAATAGGAGTCAGGTATTTCACTGTCAATAGTTACAAATATGGGCAGGCATTTTATATGCAGTGTAGTGAATGACTGAAGGACTATAATCATAATATGCTCACTACTTGCTATTGTTTTTGTTTTAATATTCAATTATAGTACTGTTTTAAAAGTTAAATGAACAATAAACACAAATATAAAAGCTCTGACTTTGCCCTGTATGTATGATGACTTCAGTGTGCAAGAAGCTGTTTGATACCTGTAAAAACTACTTTTAAAAAAGTTCCCCCAGTGGGGCTGGAGTTATGGCGCAGTGGTAGCGTACTCACCTAGCCACACAGGAGGCACTGGGTTCGATCCTCAGCACCACATAAAAATAAAATAAAGCTATTGTGTCCACCTACAACTAAAAAATACATATTTTTTTAAAAAAACTTCCCCTAGCATCTCTTAGGACATATTTTGTAATTGATTTCAGCTGTGTATGTGGAAAACTTAGACTGAAATACTAGGTATATGTGTTGATTTCAGTGTATGACCCTTCATTGCTAAGCTATAAAACTTAAACTGTATTTAACTGGCAATCAGAAAAAGAAAACAATTTGTAGAGGAGTGTTGGTTTGTCTAGTTATTTGTATTAAGTGGGACTCATTGTGATGCCTCTGCATTCTATTGCTTCAACTTACTTGAAGGTGGCATAATGTAAAATTTTGCTTCTAGTATCAGTGAAAGAAATGATAACCTTTCAAAAGAAGTTTATCATTATATGCTGCTTCTTAAGGGCTTGCATTTGTAGAATTGCATTCCCTCCTATTGTGCCATCTTTTTAAAAATATATATATACATACACATATATATATATATATAAAATAGTTACAAATATGGAAAGGGAGAAGCTAAAATGCATCTTGTGATATTTGGTTTGGAACTGGAGGTCACAGTATGAATTCTTGGTTTTTGATTAGACAGATATAAAAATGGATATGGATGTTGTTACATGCATTGTACACATATTATCTAGTTCTCTCCACTCAGAGACGGCCTAGAAGCATGACACCCCAGTAGCAATGTGCATACTAGCCCCTGGATCTTGGTTTCTAAATACCATTACCTATTGGAAGGGTTCCTTGGAGAAATGACTGATTTGAGAATGTAGCCATTTTCCTGTGCATCTTGCTGTGCCAGAAAGTAAAAAGTACTCAAAGAATAACAGGAAGCTGGGCAAAGTGGCCCATCCCTATAATCCTAGCAAGAGGAAGTTCAAGGCCACCCTCAGCAACTTGTGTCAAATTTACAAAGAAGCAAAAGGGCTGGAGGTGTAGCTCCTTGGGTTCAATCTCCAACATAGGGTGGGAGGGCACAGAATTAAAGTCCTTCAAGACACTAAGGAAAGTACCCATCCTCTGCCTGTACTCCTTTCCCAGCTCATCTCCTGCTGCTTGCTGGGTTTACTACACCCCAGCCCACAGACCTCCCTGGCACTCCTCAGACCTGCCATGCACACTACTACCTCAGGGCCTTTGCACCTGCTGCCTCCTCAGCCTGATGTGTGCTTTCCCCTCAACATGCCTGGCTCACACCTCTGCTTCTTCCTGTTTCTGCTTAAATGTTATCTTCTTAGAGAGAACTCTCCAACCTTTTCTGCCCACTCTGTTTACAAGCGCAACCACCCTTGTCATCCTCACTTCTTCCTTTAATCTGCCTTATTTTTTTAGAGGGATTGATGTTCCAGATCTGCTCATTAACATTCCCTCCTGGGAAGGAAGCTGTCTCAGGAAACACGCATCCTCTGCGTAGGTCCCTATTGTGTACCCTTGAATGCAGACCAGGAGCTCAATAGATATTTGCTGAATGAATGGCTTTTCCCCCACCCATGACCTCTTATTGCTGGTCTCATGTGTACTGAACACTGAACTGGTGGCTGTCCCCATGTCAGATGCTTCATATACACTCTCTCATTTGACCCTCTCACAACCTTATGGCATGGAGATTTTTATCTCCATTTTATAGAGGAAGAAACTGAGGCTCCAAGGGGTTCAACACTCAGCTTATAAGTGACTGGAGCCAGAACCCAGGTAGGTGTCCATAACGTGTCTCAAGCTACCAATATGAGTCCCTGCTGTTCCCAGGCCTGCAGAGCACAAACTTGCCAGCACAGAACATGTTGTCCGTAATGCGGATCCGTGTGGAGGCCTTGCAGACTGGCCGTTCCACGATGGGCAGATTCACCACCTGCAGGACACTGGGCTGCACCTCATTGACGCTGGTGGTCCACGTCTCCTTCAGATTGCCCCAGCCTGTGACCCGCCCTTTATATCCAGCCTGGAGCAAGCTTTGGGAGAGAGAGAAAAACCTGGTAAGACCAACCCTCCAGAAGCCTCTGGAACCCAACCCCACTCCTTAGAGATCAAAATCTAAAACACAGGTACAGGAAAGAACTTCTGAGTTTGCTCCATGAAACAGGCCTGGAAAGGAGGAAGGAACTTCAGCCAGGCCACACTTCACCAGCCCAGCCAAGAACTCAGCCATCAGTCTTGCTGCCCCACCTGGTTGCTGTCTGCTTGTCGGGCAAGCACACAGGATGAATGTGGTTGCTGAAGGTGATGGGCTTCTTGAGCTTCAGCAGGGCGATGTCCCGGTCCAGGTTCTCCCGCCAGTTGTACCTGGGGTGGATGTAGATCTTCTCCAGCATGGATATCTTTTCAACATTCCGTTCATATCTGCACACAGCCGGACAAAGAGCCTGAGAGGTTGTAGGCTCGCTCACCCAAATGAGAAACAGCCAGTTCCCCAAAAAAGTAAACTGCCCGCACTCAGGGTCTGGGAGGCAGGATGATCATGGAGCCGCCAGGGAGGGGACAACGCTAGTTCCTGTCTTGATAGCCCCCTGGAAGCTTCTTCCCAGTTCTAAACCCACACAGGGTTTTGGAGTCAGGCAGGCCAGGAGCCAAGGACAGAGGTACAGGCCACAGAGTCCCTTGCAGGCACCGTGGAGGACTCAGACAGCTGCCAGACACACATGGGTCACTGGCTCTGTACCTGGTACGGGAATGCTTGCCAATGCGCACCAGAAGGTCATTCTCGGTGAAGTTCTTGTCCCAGGGTGGGTACAGAAGGCAGTGAGCAGCTGTGAGGACCCAGCGGTCACTGATGAGGCTGGCCCCACACAACAGCTCCTGGGGACTCTTCCGGAAAAGCATCACCTGCCTGGGAAGGGGAGCAGGAGGCATTAGGACCTGGGGCACTGCCCTTCACCAGCCCTAAAAGTAGAAAGAACTAGCTAGGCTAGTAACTCCTGGTCTAGGCTCCCAGCTTGACCTGGCTGCCCTGGGGGACTGGCGTCCCCACGTGGTCCTAGGGCTGCCTCCTGCTTTCTGCACCCTGTCCCCCACCCCAGCCTCTTCCAGAGTTTGCACAGCTTAGCACAGCTCTGGAGTCAGGAGAACTGGAGTCAAGTGCTGCATTAGCAGAGAGCCTGGGTGAAGCATTTAGGCTCTCTGGGCCTCAGCTCCGCCATAGGCTTTGGAGAAATAATAGAGCCGATCTCATTGCTGTTGCTGTGTGATTAAGAGATCATGGGTGCTAATGTCGTCTGTAAAGCCCGAGCCTCTGGGCAGAGAGGTCCTGCAAAGACTGAGGGGCGGGGACCGGCAGCTGCCCACCCGCTGGAGTGAACAGTTAGTGCCGGGCTCCAGGACGCACCAAGGTGCAATGCCAATTTCAGCGTCCCAGCCCTCCACGATGCGTCCATCGATGTAGGAATCCAAAAGCTCATCTTCGGTTTTGTCTTTCACTGTCTTCTTCTCGAACAGAGGCCGCAACCCACAATCTGCAGAGCAAACCAGGCGGTGAGGGGCCAATCGCTGCCGCGAGCCCCAGCGCGACACAGATGCCCGCGGATGCCTCACCTGCCTCCCCGCTGCCGAAGGTCTTCTCATCAAAGAAGGTCTGGAACTCCTCCGCGGCGGTGCGCCCTCCGATGGCCCCGGCCCCGTTCTCACCCGGTGCTTCCCCTACCTCTTCCACGGCCTCCTCTGTAGGGACCCCAGCACTGGCTAGGGCTGGGCTAAGGCACTCCTCACCCAAGCCCTAGATCTCCACAAACCCCAGCCAGCCTTGGGAGACATTGGGCTGAGGTTAAGAGCACACATACACAGCTGGGTCACTAGGCAACTGCCTCTCAGTGCCTCAATGTGCTGGTCTGTGAAATGGGAATAGGAGCTACTCACTGGGTTTCTGTGGGGCTGTGATGAAGACTCTCCTGTGTGCATTAGGTAAGCTTTGGCTAAGTGCCCGTTCTTGCCTTTATTTATTTATTTATTTATTGTGGTGCTGGGAATTGAACCCAGGGTCTTATGCGTGCAAGGTAAGCACTCCACCAACTGAGTTATATCCCCAGCCCACCTGTTCTTGCTAGTCCTCCCAGCTTTGTCCTCTGCATCTCAAGCCCCCTACCCTGCCTGCTCACCACAGTAGTTGAGGTCGCAGTACTCCAAGTCACCAGCCTGCCCAGCCACATAGCACCAGGCGCCCTCCTCATCCCCATCTGGGTTACGGCAGAAGTTTTCCACCAGCTTCACCTCTGGGCGAAAATTGCGGTCCTTGCTCAGGGCCTTGGCCTGTGGGCTGGACCAGGACAGGCAGGGAGACCCATGCGTTGTCACTGCCAGGTGCCCCTCGTACTGCCGGCCACGCTCAGGGACACACTGCTCGGATGAAGGTGACTTTCCCCTGGAACCTCTAGAGCGGGGAGTCATCTCCACAGTGACTCGCCCCTCACCTGTGGAGGAGGAGACAGGCATGGAGTGGGTGGACCACACATGGAGCCCGACAGGCCCTCTGGTTGGCTGACTTCTGCCTGTAAGGCCGTGGGCAGCCTGGCCTCTCTTTCCACCAGTACTATTGCCTTTCTTGCTGGTTGTTGAGAAGATCAAACAAAATGTACAGCATAAGCATCAGGTAAGCCAGAGATCCATAACTGGGTTCATTGTCCAGGAGAGTTGTACTTTTTTAATTTTGCAGCTCTGGGTATTGAACCATGGAGCCACATTTCCAGTTTTTTAATTTTTTACTTTGATACAAGGTCTTGCTAAATTGCCCAGGCTGGCTTCGAACAGGCTGGCTTCTCCTGCCTTGGCCTCTCCAGAGTCACTGGGATTGTAGGATATGTGACACTGTGCCTGGCCTGAATATCTGTAATCTATTGGAGTGATTTTATGACTTTATGGAGTTTTTCCCTTTCTTTTCTTTTCTTTTCTTTCTTTCTTTCTTTCTTTCTTTCTTTCTTTCTTTCTTTCTTTCTTTCTTTCTTTCTTTCTTTCTCTCTTTCTCTCTCTCTCTCTCTCTCTCTCTCTCCCTCCCTCCCTCCCTCCCTCCCTCCCTCTCTCTCTTTCTCTTTCTTTCTTTTTTGGGGGTGGTACTGGGGATTGAACCCCGGGGGCACTCTATCACTGAATGATATCTCCAGTCCTTTTTTATTTTTGATTTTGAGACAGGGCCTCGCTATGTGCCCAGGCTGGCCTGAAACTTGCAATCCTCCTGCCTCGAGCTTCCAAGATGCCAGGATTACAGGTGTGCGCCACTGCTTAGTACCAGGGATTAAACCCAGGGAAGCTTAACTACTTAGCCACATCCCCAGGCATTTTTAGTTTTTATTTTGAGACTGGATCTTTCCAAGTTGCTTAGGGCCTTGCTAACTTGCTGAAGGTGGCTTTGAACTATCTTCTTGCCTCAGTTTTCCAAACCACTACGATTACAGGCATGTGCCATCATGCCCAGCTTGGCTTCTGTATTCTTATAGGGCATGGCAGGAAAGATTGCTGGGCCTACTAGGACTGCCTGTGGAGTTTCAGCCTGCCTGCAACCTATTTCCATCTGTGTGTATGGGGTCGGGTGGGTAAGAGTAATTGTATTTGTTAAGGTGATTGGTATCTTGCTTTAAGACCAGACCCAGAAAGAAGCAATGGGTCCAGGAGGGATTCATAAATAACAAAAACCAGAAACCCATGTTCCCTGGATTGAATTGCTGTTCTATATTCTTTACCCCTGCCTGTGGCCACATCATTTGTCCTGTAATTTTATTTTATTTTATTTTATTGGTACTGGGGATTGAACTCAGGGGCACACGACCACTGAGCCACATCCCCAGCCCTATTTTGTGTTTTATGCAGAGACAGACAGGGTCTCACTGAGTTGCTTAGCACCTTGCTCTTGCTGAGGCTGGCTTTGAACTCGCGATCCTCCTGTCTCAGCCTCCCTAAGTGCTGGGATTACAGGCTTGCGCCACCACGCCCGGCTGTCCTGTAATTTTAGAGGCAGGCAGTATTTTACCTCTTGAGTTGCCCTTGATCATGTGACTTGCTCCAGACAATAGAACATGGGCAGGACTGACTGCCAATTCTGTGCCTAGGCTTTAAGACATTAAAGACATTCTCCTGTCACTTGGAGGAAGAGCTTCCCCCAGGGAATTGCTGCCATGCAGCCTTAGCTCCAGCATGAACATGAGGGAACCAGCTCTGGGTCCAGTGCGGCCGGGAGCCTGGCTCAGCGGGACTCATCATTTGTAGCAGAGCCAAGCCCAGCCTACATTAGTTGACCCCACAGGCACATTGATGAGTGCAGCTGAGACCAGCAGAGCCACACAGCCCAACCTCGTCATGTAAGAAATACATGCAGATTTTGACGTGCCCTTGAGATACTGCAGCTGTCTGTTTTGCAGCATTATTGTAGCTATCACTAAGCAACACACCACGGGAAGAAAGAACAACAGACTCTTGCTGGGCTGAGCTGTGTGAGGCTTGCTCTGTGTTGCTCAGAAAAGGGCGTGTGGACTGAAATGGTCAGGGAGGGCTTCCTGGAAGAGAATGTCTTGTGGAAGAGAAAGCGGGTTTGGAATATGCAAGAGCCTGGATTATAAGGAAGCCAAGACCCAGGAGGAAGTCAGCTCGCCCAGGTCTCCTCACCTCCTGACCGACAGGCATATTCCATTTTGACTTACTAACTTTGGCTGTAAAGGTAGCCAGGGTCTTTTTTTTTTTTTGGTACCAGGGATTGAACTCAGGGGCACTCGACCACTGAGCCACATCCCCAGCCCTATTTTGTGTTTTATGTAGAGACAGGGTCTCACTGAGTCGCTTAGCGCCTCGCCGTTGCTGAGGCTGGCTTTGAACTTGCGATCCTCCTGTCTCAGCCTCCCTAAGTGCTGGGATTATAGGCTTGCGCCACCGCGCCCAGCTCGGTAGCCAGGGTCTTGTTGCCCATTCCAGCTGTCAGCCCCCTCCACGATCCCTGGACCTGGGTCATTGACCCCGATTGCCCCAGCTCACCACAGACGGGTACACTGCATTCTTCCCTCCGCACGGTGGGATCTGTGGTGTAGCACCAGGGCCCTGTGGTGCTGCCATCCGGGTTGCGGCAGAAATTCTCCTGCAGTTCTGTCCCAGGATGGGTGGTAGAGTTGATGCTGGAATAGGAAATCGCTCAGCCGGGAGCTGTGCCTGGCTGGGGTGTCCCCACTTGCCATTCTCAGCCCTCTGGGGAACAGGCCTGCCCACCACTCACTCAGGTTTATGTGGGTAGCGACTCTTCCACAGCTGACACTCGATTCCTGACCGAGTGACATTCACATTTCCTCTGTAGTTCATGCCCAGGTCCTTCGCACAGTTGCCTGCAGAGAGACTTCCGTCTCAGTCAGCTGAATATAGAGGATTTGTCCCCTTCTCTTCTAGCAAAGGTCTGTCTGTCTACGCTCTCCAGCTCCCTCTGGCCCACCATTCTTGGCCTGCAACATACTTACTCAGCAACTCCTCTGCACACAACAGTTCTCTAACCCAATTGAACAGCCATCACCAGATAGTCACTGAGTGCCCACTACATGAGAACCATTGACAAGTACCATGCCAGCTTCTAAGGACACAGCAATAAGTAAGACAGTCACAGTCAAGGTAGTGCCTGCCTTCATGGAGCTTCTGTTCAGTGGCTCCTTGTGGCCATCAAAATGAAAAAGTGAACAAGGTCCTTCTAATCTGGCCTTGGTCTCCCTGGTCATCTTAGTTCCTCATGCCTCAGGGCCTTTGCAGGTGATATTTCCTCTGGGGGTGTTCCCTGGTTTCACCAGTGCATCCTGCAAGGTCAGATAAACCCTACTTCTTCTGGGAAGCAGTCCCTGACTCTGTTGTCAAACCACATGTGCTCCTATGGGTTTGTTTGGGGTTTTTTTTGTTTGTTTGTTTTATTCCAGGAATTGAAGGCCAGGGGTACTCAACCACCACCGAGCCACATCCCCAGCATTCTATTTTTTATTTTGAGACAAGGCCTTCCTAAGTTGCTTAGGGCCTTGCTAAGTTGCTGAGGCTGGCTCTTTACTTGCAAACCTCCTGCCTCAGCCTCCCAAGCTGCTGGGTTGACAGGCGTGCACCACTGCTTTCAGCTTCTCATGTGTTTTCTTGGTGCCTGAAATAGAACTTTCCTAGCGATCATGTTCATGTTTTGTATTTTGTTTTTCTATAAGATTGTGAGATCCTTGAAGGCAGGGACTGTATTCAACTTTTTAAAAATCCCCAGCACCTGACACACTGCCTGGAGCTTAGCAAAATGTTTATTATGCTATTTAACAATTGAAGCTATGGCTGGTGATTAGGAGTCCATGTAGTGGGGCCTACTGTCACACTGAAGATGTATCTGGAACCCTGGAGGGGCAGGGAGGGCCTCTGAAGGCACAGAGAAGGTGGCAGTCTATAAACTAGCCTTGAAATAGGGATTTTCAGTGGGCAGTGACACTATAGGCAAGGACCAGGAAGTAGAAGCATCTTGTCATGTTTACAGAGGTGCTTATAGTCAGAGTAGTAGGGATCTGGGTTCGTGTTTGGTACAATAGGAAGTCTAGAAAGGGAAGTTAAGGGCAGAATCTGTGATATTTTCCAGGCTAAGAAACCCGTGTTTTATTCTGTGGGTAAACGGGAACCACCGAAGGTTGTGGAGAGTAAACATGACATCTTCAGAGCTCTGACTCAGGTGGACAGAAGGTCCAGTCAGGCAAACGAGAATGAGGTTCTAAAAATTAATTATCCATTCACTCCTTTGTTCCTCCAACATGAATCACCTGCTGACTACCACAAATCCACATGCAAATACACATCCTTGATGACAGGGACATCAATGTCAGGGCTCTCCACCTACTCTCCTCCTCTTCCAGGTGGCCCTGGCAGATCCTGCCCCCACTCATGTGGTTCCTCACCTTCCATACACTCCATGAAGCTTTCTCTAGGTTTTCTCACTGGTTCGCAAGCTGGAAAAGATCAGAAACACCTTTGGGATTGGGGCAGGGACAGAGTAGAGGGGCTGGAGTAGAGGGTGGTGGGATGATGGACTGAGAGATGGATGGGAGGGAGGGGATGGGTGGATTGCAGGTACCAGGAGGTTCTCTGGGGCAGGACATTGTCTAGCTGGAGCCCCTGCCTCCCTTCCTGCACTCACCTGTGTACTTGGCCCAGAATATATCCTGAAAAACAAGGGCTAGGAGTGAGACTCTGGCAGGGCGGGGTTTTGTCTCCCTTCAGTATGTCTGCCTCTCCCTGACCCTGTTCACACAGGTGCGGGAGGTGCTTTTGCTTCCAAAAGGAGAAGGGTATGTGAGGAGAGAGGAGTCCCCCAGCACACCCCACCATGGGCTGGGGAGACGGGCACGAAGGGGCTGCAGGCCTGGCGTAGCCTGAGGGGAAAGGCTGTACAGAGCTCCAGGTACACGAGGCCTGAGCCTGGGCTCCTGGCCTCGCCAGCTCCCTGCCAAGGATGGCACAGACAGCAGAAAATTATCAGTCAGGGCTCTACACGCCCAAGAGCCCCAGCGTAGACACATGACTGAAGCCTGAGGAGGCCCTGGATTTCACAGAGCCTCAGCAGGTCTTGAAACAGTGACACACCCCAGTGGAGGGACCTCCCAAGAGTGGCTGAGGCTGCCCATCTTGCCGCTCAGCCAGATGGGCTCAGAGTCAAAGTTCTCAACATGGAGAGCTGACTTGCTCCCCACTCCCCTTGCTGCGGCAGAGTTAGGCCCCCCGGAGCCCCAGCCCTCCCCTGAGCAGCCCAGCTCACCGTGGCGCTGGTGGACTCCAGGGCCTCGAAGGCCTCCTCGTAGCTGCACTGCTCCTCCACGCACTCCCGCTCCAGGTTGCCCTTGCGCAACTCCTCCAGGAAGCCACTGTTGGCCCTACGGACCCGCTGGAGCAGCGACAGTGCTTGCTGAGGGGCCAGGAACACTGCAGGAGGGTGGTGGGAGGGTCGCCTCAGGGAGCCAGGCTGTCTTAGCCATTGTGGGGGCAGGAAGCAAGCCTGGCCTGCCCTGCTGGCTTCCAAGAGGGAGTTTCTGGGATGTGGAAGTCTCCTGAAGGCTGCTCAACACAGCCGACCGGCTCCCCTCCTTTCACTGGTGGCTTCTTCCCACACCCCACATTGCTGGAGAGAAGCAGCGGCCCACCTGCCCGCCGAGCACCTGCCTGCTTCCCTAATTTGGGCTCTGCCTGAGACCCACCCCAGGCCTGCCTGTGTTCCCTGCTGAGCCCGTGGACCCACACCACAGCCCCCTACCCTGCCCAGCTTCCCAGCGCCCCTTACCATCCTGGCTGTGCACAAGACTAACCAGCGCAGCCAGGGCCAGGCAGCCAGGTAGCCCCAGGCCTCGGACGTGCGCCATAGTGCATCAGCTCCTGGGACTCTGAGGGTTTGTCCTGACCTCTCTGGGTTAATGTTGAACCAACATGAAGAAATGTGTGGAAAGGGAGAGGTCAGCAGGTCAGGGCCATGGGGACAAGTAGACAGTCCTCTGGCCTGCCCCCTCCACTGGGGAGGACAGGTCCTCCTGGGTCTAGGGACAGGTTTCTGAGAGGAAGTCACAAAGGTAAGTTTATAGCCCATGGCCCCTCCCTGAGACATGGGCGAACATGTGTCAACAGGACCACCAGACCTTCCTGAGGTTCCTTCCTAACCTAACAAACAGTGATGGTTGCTTTAGTCTCTGTGGGCCTTAGTTTCCGTATCTGTACAATGGGAATAATACTTTTGTTGTTAGAACTAAGGGAGATTATGAATGTAAAGTCCATGAAATACAGTAAGTGCTTAATAATCAGTAGATCTATGCATGTAAATCAGTGAGGAGGTTGATGTAAGCATAGTGCTCGGTGTAAGGAATGGAAACAGGTCGTGGCAGGATGGCAGCTGGCCCCTTGCCCCAGGATGACCTGGGCAGGCACAGCTAACATTGACCCCAGCCCATGTCTCCTCTTTCCCGGCTAGGGTGCTGTGGGAGAGTGTTTGTGTGTGGTGGCTGCCTGTTTGGGAGGAGGAGCTGTGTCCAGGGCCACTTGGGCCTTCCATCTGCCGTCTCCCATCTCCTGCTCCAGAACCAGCCAGACCAAATCCCCGGGTCTCCATGGCAGGGCCTACTCTTCCACCTGCCTGCCCTTTGCCAGGCTAGGGAGGCTTCCAGTCCTACATAGCTTCTGGGCCCAGCCTGCTCCTGTCCCTCCCCCATTTCCTATTTGCAAAGTAAATATTAGTCCTGGATCTAAGTAGGACAGAGGGACAAAGAGCAGGAACACAGAGCACAGACGCTTGCCTTGCTTTGCCTGTCTTCAGGCCTGGCTGTCAGGGTCATATGCAGCTTGGGTAGAAAGACCTGGGAACAAGGACTCCCACAAACCAGCTAATTCCTGAGTAGAACTCTGCTTACATATTTTCATATATCTATTTCAAATACATATAAATTTCCAAATTTCAAAATACAACTGTACTTGATGTTGCATGCTTATAGTCTCAGCTACTTGGGAGGCTAAGGTGGGAGGATCATTTGAGTTTACAAGCTCGAGACCAGCCTACGCAATGCAGCAAAATATCACCTCAAAGAAAAGAAAAAAAGCCGGGTGCGGTGGCTCAAGCCTGTAATCCCAGCACTTAGGGAGGCTGAGACAGGAGAATCACGAGTTCAAAGCCAGGCTCAGCAATGGTGAGGTGCTAAGTGACTCAGTGAGACCCTGTCTCTACATAAAACACAAAATAGGGCTGGGGATGTGGCTCAGTGGTCGAGTGCCCCTGAGTTCAATCCCCAGTACCAAAAAAGAAAAAAAGAAAAAGCTGGGCAGGAGAATCACAAGTTTGAGGCCAGCCTAAGCAACTTAGCAAGGTCATAAACAACAGTGAGACCCTGTCTCAAAAGAAAAACATAAAAAGGACTGGGGATGTAACTCAGAGGTACAATCCCCAGTACAAAAAAAATTGTATATATATGTGTGTATATATGTGTATATGTATATATAAATTTCATGTATATATAAATTTCAAATTATATTTATTTTTATTCTAATTTATTTTTACATTTTTGAGCCACTGTGTCTGGCCCAAAATTATATATAGGCACATGAGCTGGGGATGTAGCTCAGTGATAGAACACTTACCTAATATGTGCAAGGCCCTGGTTTAATCCTAGTACTGACAAAAACAAAAACAAAATCATGTACAGACCTGTGTAACCAGTCCCCAGGTGGCTCCTTCATGTCACCACTTAGCTGTGCCTCCTAAGATAACAACTGCTCTAACCGCTATCAGCAGAGATTAGTTTTGCCTGTTCTTGACCTTGATATACGTGGAAACTTGCAGCATACATTTGTTTATGACTGTCTTTTCTAGTTCAGCCTGTCTCTGAGATTCCCCCATGATGTATCATAGGCTGGTTATCTTCGTTGCTCTGTGGTGTCTCATTTTATTAGTGCAGCATATTTGGTTTATTTCTTTACCTGCTGATGAGCATTTCAATGGATTTCCAGTTTGGGGCTACATGAACAGTGCTCCTATGAATATTCTTGAACATGTCTTTTGGTGCAAATGAACTTTATTTTTGCTGGGTATATGCCCAGGAGGGTATTTGCTGGATCATATTAAGTGTGATTTACTTAAGTCCCCAGGACAAAACACTGTCCCGGTGGTTGTACCAGTTTACACTCCCACTAGGCGGGTTGGAGTCCAGTGGCTTGGTATCCTCAGCAATGCTCCACGTTCCTTTGTTTTGTAGGAACCATTCCAATAGATGGATAGATGCGTCTTGTTGTGGTTTTAATTTATATTGTTTTTTTAAAAATATTTTTTTAGTTGCCAATGGATCTTTATTTATTTACATGTGGTGCTGAGAATCGAATCCAGTGCCTCACACATGCAAGACAAGTGCTCTACCACTGAGCCACAACCCCAGCCCCTTATATTCTGTTTCGACAGATGATATTAAACTTTTTCTACAAATTTAGTGGGTGAAAAGATGTCACAACACTAATTTATTTTAAAATTGCATATTAAGTAAGGGAAGAAATAGGACTCCTGAAGTGGAGAGATCACCTTGAAGCAGGTGATCCCAGATGGCCTCCTTCTTCCCAGGACCAGCATTGGCCAGTCCTGGAGAGGGAGAAAAGACAAGAGGGGAACAGAGAGGGAGGTGGAGCTGATGACTGCCCCTTGTTCTCTTGCTGTCAGAACGTCACAAGCCTGACAGCCATTCCAGCTTCAAAGAGAGCTCCAGTTTGGAAGTTCATGCCTCAGAAGGCTGCTGTTGAGATACTTCAGTAGGATCATATTGGTCTCTTTGCAGACTCTTTTATTTGGAGTTCCAGGCCTGGTGAGTATGTGGCATGCTCAGGCTACCTTAACAAATTACCATAAACTGGTGGCTTAAGCAACAAGTGTTGATTTCTCACAGTTCTGGAGGCTGGAAGTCAAGGTCAAGGAGCCAGCAGATCCAGGGTCTGGCCAGCACCCACTTCCTAGTTCACAGATGTCTGTCCGTTCACTGGGTGCTTACATGGAGGACAGAAAGCATCTCCCTCATGCCTGTTCTTCTTCTTATGAGGATCTGGGTTCGATCCTCAGCACCACATAAAAATTAGTAAATCAAATAAAGGTATTGTGTTTAAAATTAAAAATGTTAAAAAAAAAAACTTGGGCAGGTTCCAAGAAACAAGGTTGACTGACTGAAAACTAATATTTTTGTTTTGGTACCAGGGTCTGAACCCAGGGGTGCTTAACCAATGAGCCACACCCCCATTCCTTCTTTTTTTTTTTTTTTAAATATCTTTATTTTCATGTGGTGCTGAGGATCGAACCCAGCACCTCACACATGCAAGGCAAGCGCTCTACCACTAAGCCACAATCCCAGCCCCCCATTCCTTCTTTATATTTTATTTAGAGACAGGGTCTTGCTGAGATGCTTAGGGCCTCAGCTGAGGCTGGCTTTGAACTCACAATCCTCCTGCCTCAGCCTCTCTAGACACTGGGATTACAGGTAGGCATGCACCACCACACCCAACCTAAAAACATTTAATCTTGTAAACTGGTTTTCAGGTTTTGGCTGATGAGGTTTTTCTCTCCACAGATTGCCACCATTTCCTCCTGTCCTCCCTCCTTTTGGACAATTTCAGATTTATGCTTTGCCAAAAAGTTACCCAGATTGGGTGGGACCTGGGTTAATGTCAGTGGCAAACTAGGAGACATGGGGCTGATTATGGCCTTGTGATCAAGGCACAAAATAATTCACATTTGAATCCTGGCTGTGCCTCTTATTGATCTTGTGGCCTTGACCAGTTACTCTCTTCAAACCTCAAGTTCCTCATCTGTGAATCAGGGATTGCAACCCCTATTTTGTAGGACAGTGGAAACATGAAAGAAAGTATGTGTTTCCCAATGGGCTGGGCAGTAGTGTACACCTGTAATCACAGCTATTCAGGAGGCTGAGACAGAAGGATTCCCAGTTCAAGACCAGCCTTGGCAACTTAGCAAGGCCAATTCCTAAAAATTTTTAAAAGGGCCAGGGTTGTACCTCTGAGCTCCTCTGGGTTCAAGCCCCAGTAATGCACACGCAAAAGGAATGCTTCTGCTTCCTGTCTTGCCTCCCACTCTTCCTCAAAGCCAAGCGATGCAACGTGGCCTCCAACTACTTTCAACTCCCCAGCAATTTCCACAAATTTGTCCTTTCAACGGCAGCAGCATTGCTGGCCACCTCCCCCTTTTTGAAACACTGTGCCCTTCATTGCAGTGACACACACTTTGCAAGTGTGTCTCTAATACTGGATGCTTATTTCCAGCCTCCCCTCACCAGCCTTCCTCTTGTAGTTGAACTTAAAGGACTCGGCCATGTTGGCCTTGGGCCTGCACGTCCTCCCCTCTCTGGATCCCCGGCTCTCACAGCTTCAGTGACTACCTAGTTGCTTCTACACCTGACCCAGGTTTTTCTCAGGTTTGTACCTATTTCCAACTGTTTACTTGTGATCTCTCTCACAGGTATTTCAAATTCAAAGCCCATGTAAAACAAAATGGAAAATGTCCTAGGTCCCACCCATAGGAGGCAGAACACCTAAGCTTCAAGGATCAGCTCTCCTTATCCATTCATTGTTTGAATTGTCACTTGCATCTCTTAGAGAACATCCTCCCCAGAACTACCCCAGCCTACACGGCCCCCTCACTCCATCGTGGTATCACTGCTTGGATTCCAGCTGCTCTCCAATGTCCACTTGGCTCACTCTCCTGGGTTGTTCAGGTCCCTGCTCAAGTTGCCTTCTGAGACCACCCCACTGTAGGGTTGCATCTTGGCTCTCATCCCTCACCTCACCAAACTCCTACTCATCCAGGTCACTGGTGAGCGGGGGGGACCCTAGAGTGCAGAGGCTAAGAGTCTAACTCCAGTGCTGGCAGGACTAGGTAGATTTGAATCTCAACCACGCTCTGTGATCCTGAACAGGATCCTTAAGGGGCTCTGTATTTGTTTCCTGACCTATAAAACAAGGATCATGATGCTACCTACCTGTGGGGGTTTGCTTCATGGGTTAAATACTCATATAAAGGGCTGGGGTAGCTCAGTGGTAGAACACTTGCCTCGCATACGTGAGGCACTGGGTTCGATCCTCAGCACCACATAAAAAAAATAAATAAAGATATTGTGTCCATCTACAACCAAAATAAATTAAAAAAAAAATACTCATATAAAGCACTGGTTCACAGTAAGGCTGAAGGGTTCCTTGTTATTACTAGGAGGTCCGCCCTGGTGCCCAGGCTAGGCTAAAATGGTTTCATTAACATACCACAGCACCCAGTGGTGCCCCATTGAACTCTTATCCCCAGTGACTGCTGGCCCCCATCCCTGACCCTGTGGTGGCTTGTGAACACTAAAAGGCATTTCCTCTGTCTTGTTCATAGCCGGGCCCCCAGCACCTAGTGCAGTCCAAGCCAGAGCAGATGAAAACACATTAATTCCCTACTCCTTCCCTGAACTGGGCTGAGTCAGGTACATAGAAGGGCACAGATCTAGCCCCAGCTGCCTCCCAAGGAATGTGTTCTTTCAGCACAGAATGTTAAACAACTTAGGGCTTAGATGGTATGGAAAGCTGTCAAAATTAAAGACTGAACTACAGAGATGTGTGACATGTGGGCTGCAAGCTGAGCTCTTTCAACTCTTGGAAGCCATTCAAATTGGTTCCAAATCAAAGTGCTTGTCCCTAAGGGAATTTTTTTTTGGGGGGTACTGGAGATTGAACTCAGGGGCACTCAACCATTGAGCCACATCCCCAGCCCTATTTTGTGTTTTATGTAGAGACAGGGTCTCACTGAACTGCTTAGTGCCTTGCCCTTGCTGAGGCTGGCTTTGAACTCGTGATTCTCCTGTCTCAGCCTCCCCAAGTGCTGGGATTCCTAAGGGAATTTGATGGGCATAACTACCCTGGCAAACACCCAGTAGGTTAGGAGCACTGTCAACTATGGACTGTCCCACTGGGTGGGGGTGGGGTCACTTCAGTGAGGCTTACAGAACAGGAATCCATGGTGTTCCTAGGGGAGGAGGCGGGGCAAGCTCTTCTGGGAAAGATCTATACCCAGGAGAGGTTTGACCTGGCAGTAACGCAACAGTTCAGTGGTTCATAAGCAGGAAGGGCCATCCTAGACTTCCATCTCTACCAGGCAACCCAAAACAAAAAGATGCAGACACATGAGCTACAGACTTTATGGAGAGCTGCGAGGAGAGGGCCCACATGTCAGGTGCCTGTTTCTACCTCCACTACCTCTGCCCAGGCACTAAAGCCCATGTCCTTATGGATAAGCACCAGGCTGGGGCTAGGGCCCTGGCTCTCTGAAATAGTGACCTCCACAACATCCCTGGCTGGAGATGCTTCACTTGGGCTGCGTGCGTCCAACAGCTCTGGCTCAGTCTGCAGGAGCACCATGGTGGGCTGAGAAGCAGCAGGAGGCACAGAGGAGGGATCAGACAGTGGCCCAGCCTGATGACTCAATTGGTGCCGCTTGAGGCTCTGGGGGAGGGTGTAGCCCATGCCACAGGTGGCACAGCGGTAGGGCTTGTCCGCCAGGTGGGATTTGAGGTGGCGCCGCAGCTTGGTGGCCAGCGTGTAAGCACGACCACACTGGGGACAGGGGAAAGGCCTCTCCCCTGAGTGCAGGCGCTCATGAGCACGAAGGGTATGCGGGTCTCGGAGGGCCTTTCCACACACAGGGCAGAGGTGCGCCTCTCCAGTGTGGGAGATGAGGTGGCGCCGCAGCTCGGGTAGCTGGGGGAAGGCATCAGCACAGTGAGGGCAGCGATAGGGGCGCTCCCCGGTGTGCAGCCGTAAGTGTCCATGCAGGTTGCCCCGCTGGCGGAATGCCCGGCCACAATGTGGGCACAGGAAGGGCTTTTCCCCTGTGTGGAGCCTCATGTGGTTCCGCAGGGAGCCCTGGTTGGCCAGGAGCCGCCCACACACAGGGCACGGGCATGGGGCAGGGGCAGCTGGCACCTGGTGGGTCTTGCGATGCAGTCGCAGAGAGGGCCGGCGGGCGAAGGCCTTGCCACACTGGTCACATGCAAAGGGCCGGGCACCTGAATGCACCACTTGGTGCTCTCTGAGATCTCGCCGGGTGCCATAAGCCTTGTCACACTGTGGACAGGGGAAGGGTCGCACCCCACGGTGGCCCAGCACGTGGGCTTTGAAGCTCTCCTCTGAGCTATAGCTCCTGCCACACTCTGTACACAGGAAGGGCTTGTGGCCCGTGTGGATGAACGCGTGCTTCTTTAGGTGGCACAGCTGCAGGAACGCCTTTCCACACTCCCCACAGCGGTACCGTCGCCCTTGCTTTGGGGAGTTTCCAGCTGGGCCAGGAGGGCTCCATAAGAGTACAGGGAGATGCTGGGCCCCAGGCTCTGAGGTCTTTGCTCTGGGTGGGCACTGATCACTGGTGCCACCTAACTTCTTGGCCAGGCAGGCATGTAGCTGGGTGCCCCTGGCAGAAGGTGATGAATTGGCTTCACAGTTCTCTGGGTCCACCTGGGCAGTGGAGCCTCTCTGAGATTCAGGTTCACTGCTCTTTCTGCCCTGCTGGGCAGCCAAGTTGCTCTGAATTTCAGGTGGCACCTGTGCCTGGAGTAGGCCCTCCTCATCCACACTGCCATCCTGAAGCAATGGGCCAAGAGGCTGGGTATTCTTGGAAGGCTGATCCTGGGCTTCGGACTTAGGTTCAGAACTCACATTCCCTACCTGGATGCTGTGGGATGACTGGTGACCAAGATCTATGAAACAAAACAAGAGGTGGGGTGCTAGAGTTAACTGAACTTGGTAGAAGGTAATACTAACAGGGAATTACAAGACATGTATTTTCTCCCAGCCTCTGAACCTCAGTGGGATCAATCACACCAATCTCTTCCCTGGAGCATGAGCTGTACAGTTTTCCTATCCAGTCTTAGGTGCCTCTGGAGAAGTACTCCTGGAAACCAAAGTGCCCCACCTATCTGGTTAATCGCTAGAAGAAGGCCATTAGAGTAAGGTCCTCCTGTTCTCCCCTAGGTACATACACTTATAATGTGATTCAAGACCCCAACCTCCCCTCACCTGAGCTCATCTGTAAAACAAAAGGAATCTCTGCTTGCACCCCAGAGAGAAGAAATTTAAGAAACTGGAAACTTTGTGTACAGCTTACTGTTTTCATCAATATGACCTTATTCCAGGAAATTCTTTTTTGTGTGTGGTGCTGAAGATAAAAGTAATAAATATCTTTACTGTTGATTACAAGGAAAAGACCTGTGTCACTGGGATTATAGGCATGTATCACTGGGCCTGTCTTTAAACCACATTTTCTTAGGACTACCACAACTCTAGTATTCTCCTCACTACACTGAGCTATAAATTCTGCTTTGTCTTATCACAGGTTGTTTAGATGATAATTTGGGGAGCAGGCATTTACTTGACACATACCTATGCAAGGGTCTGCTGCATCCTCTCCAGGGGAGGCCACTTCTTGTTGTACATCAGACTCCACTTCTGTTACCACCTCTACAGCTGCCTCTTCTTCTAGCCTGGGCTGTGTGGGGCTCTGGCCATCCGAGGGAGGCCAGGGCCACAGTAGCAGCTCAAAGCCTGGCAGCACAACCCGGTACACCTGCAGGTGAAGCCTCTCGTTGATCTGAACTGGAGCCACGTTTCCCTCACTCTCCAGCCTGCCCCGTTGCACCAAACTGCAAAGCAGACCAACAGCTAGCTGAGCAGATTCTTTTCAAGTGGCCTTCCCTGACAGCCCCAGCTCTCAGGAAGTCTGAGTCCCAAAGGGCACACCATGCCTTTGGAAAACATACTGGAAAATATCCTTGGGTAGGGGATTATAGTCAGTCAGCTTCAGACTCCATCCCAAGCCTTAAAAGAAAGCTTCAAAGGAGCACATTCAGAATATATGCTTCTGTAACTTACCTGGTCCAGCCTGAACTCTGCTCAGAGGCACATACTGCTCCCCATGGATCAAGTGACAGGTCCTGAAATAAACCAATAAAAGTCCTTCTCACATGTGTTTAAGGAAGCCTGGCTGGGGACAGGAGGACCCAAAACTGGATCAAAGGTCTACTAAGACAAATCTAAGATGAAGTTCCTGTAAGGCCAGCAGATTCTGGTGCTGCCTCTCCATCTAAGGGCTGATTCTTCAGTTAATAAAGACCAAAGAGTATTTCCCTCCCAAGGGTGTGAAAAATTACATTACTAACTCCCAGTGAGTACTAAACTCAAAAAGTAGTAAGAGGAACATCAATTTTTTAAATTTTTTAAACCATTCACTGCACTGCACTATTTCATCTAGTCCTCCAAACAATCCTGAAGAAAGCCACTGCTTTCTTTTACAGATGAGTTAAAGGAGGTATGTAATTTGGCTAGCTAGGTGACAAGGTTGGGATGAATTCCAATAACTTTAGCTCTTGCCCTTGGTTCACTGCTGACACATTAATCTAGCTTTTAACAACTCTGTACACCTTGATTCCTTAACTACTACGGTTGAGGGGCAGCCTTGCTGAGAAGGCACAAACCCCATCTCCAATCGCTTAAAATACCTCCTTTCTAACAAACTGGAGGGCTGTCAGGAAATGTCTAAATCTCCCCCTTAATTTTCAGAGTCGCCCCATCCCTCAATACCTCCTCCTGCTGTCGTTTCACTTCCTCGCCCTTCTCGGAGACAGACTTTTCTTCCAGTGGGCCCCAGTGCAGTCCCGGCTGTAGGGGTTCCCCGACACACCAGACCCCCAAACGCTGTTCCTGGGCGAGTGAGGGACCCACGGCCAAGCCCCGGGGAAGGCTCTTCAGAGCGAGAATGGCCTGGCTCGGCCAAGGAGGGCCATCTTTGAGGCACTGAGCACAATCTTCTCCGGATGGGCTCCGTCCCGATTGCGGGCCCAGGAGCGGCTCCGTGGCTGCAGGGAATAGGGAAAGCAATGAGGAAGCGGCCCACACGGGCGTGGGGAACCGTGCAGGAGGAAACCGCATGCTCAGCGAGGCCTCAGGAGTCTGAGGGAAAAACAAGGGCTCTAAGGTGGTTCCTGAGAGATTTGAGGGGGTTTGAGGACTCTTAAGAAGCTCCGAGCGACCCTGAGGACGCAGGAGGATCTCAGGTTCCAGAGGACTGGACTGGCGGGGAAAGAGGAGACTACAGAACGCTGGGGCCATTTAGAGCAGGGCTGAGGGCCACAGGCATGGCAAGCCACTCACCGGGCTGCAGGGTCTTCCAGTTCAAGAGCACCGCTCTTTCTTCCTCCATCCCGGAACAAAACACCTCGCTCCGCCGGAAGTGAGCGACCATTTCAACTCCTCCCGGAAACAGTCATGGACTTCCAAATTTCTTCTTAGGAACCCAGAGTCAGACCTCATTGGTGCACAGGACCGGGAATTTGGGAGTAGTTGTAAAGAAAAACTCTGTCCGAGAGCAATACGAACCTAGGATTCTGGAGGCCCACCAGGGATTGTCTGAATAAGCGGAACTGTTCCAGTACTCTCCTTGGGGAAGCGGGGGAGCCACGGGTCGGACAGTTATGTTGTCCCCTCCCGAAGCCTGCATTTCGGCGGGCAGTGTGGGAAAGTGGGCGGAGCTCCTAGAAAGGCCATGTTTAGACCGGGCAGCGAGCCGGAAGCTGGTTGGAGGTGTGGCGGAAGTGGTTGGGGAGTGAGGAGACCCGAAGGGGGCGGTTCCCGTTCCACCGCGGAGCCGGATGTTTGCCGAGCTTTGACAGGCGTGGCAGAGGGAGCAGCGCCTGAGTGCGGTGAGCTGCAGGGCTTGGAGTCTCTCCGGGTGGGGTACGGGAAGGGAAAGACCTGGCATGGTCATCTGAAGAGATGGAGTCCGGGTAGGGAGGACGCAAGCAGATCTAAGGAAGGGGAGCAGGGATGAGATTGGGCCTGGGGACCTGGGCTTTCCGCTGCGGGGATTCTGCCCCACTTTGGCGCCTGCCGGGAGAAGACAGCCTCTTTCGCTGGCTTCTTCCTGCCCTCCCTAGGGCAGAGGCCAGGCCAGATCTCTACCTTTGAGCAAGCCCGCGAGAGGGAGAAGTCTTCCTGATACATTCTGGCAAAGCATTAAGAACGAAAAATTTGGGGGGAAGTGTTCCACCCTGCTGCTTATTAGGCCAGGATTTCTTCTCACTTTCTTAATTTGTGAAATGAGTTAATTACACTCAATACGGGTTTTTAAAAACTCAATGCAAATGTGATTGTAGTTTAGAGTCTGGTTATTGTAATGGGTGGGATATGTGTTTTTGTAATTCTGGAGCCACAACTAGTAGGCCAATGCCACGCCAGAAAAAAAACTATTTCAAGTTTCTATTTCTGGTCTGCATAAAGGAAAGATTAATAGAGAAGAGGTTTTAGTTGCTCTTTTGGACCTTGAGAATCACATGAATGAATTGTTGAGGGATTGCCTTTCACCAAGAGACTATCTCAGAAAGCTATTAAAATCCTGCCTCTGTAAATTGTATGACTTTTAGCAATTTGCTTTTTTTTTTTTTTTCTGCTTCTCACTTTCCTCGAACTGTAAAATGGGCCCAGTAGATGGGCTCAGTAGTACACGCTGGACCAGTGCTGTTTTGCTGTTAATTGCTTGTGTCCAATTCATGTCCCTCAACCATATTAGTTCTTTTCTCCACTTAGGAAAAGAATTCATTCATTCTGTAATTCTGCTAATGACTGAGCACCTACTATGTGCCAGGCATTATTATGAATAGGTTTTTTGTTTTTTCTGTGGTACTGGGAATGGAAACCAGGGCCTTGTTCATGCTAGGCATGTACATGCTAGGTGCTCTACCACTGAGCTGTATCCCAGTCTTTGAGTAGGTTCTTAAATAGTGATTCTCAGAGGGTTTGTGGACCCCTTAAAGTTTCACGTAAGTTTCCATATACCTGCTGACTATTTTTTAGGGAAAAAGGTCATTTTGGACCACATTTCCCCAAAGTTAAAACTGGTATTTAAAGTGATTCTCAGAGATTTGGGAAAAGGTACATGGTTTATCAGCTGCAAAGGAAAAATTGATCTCAAGAGTGGCAAGTATTTGGTCTGGGATTGTGGCTCAGTGATAGTGCTTGCCTGGCATGTGTGAGGCACTGGGTTCGATCCTTAGCACCACATAACAATAGCTAAATAAAATAAAGATATTGTGTTCACCTACAGCCAAAAATAAATAAATAAATAAATGGTGGGAAGTATTTTGCACAGAATGGAACAGGACTTGCCATTGGTTGGTATATTAGCCAGGGTACATCATTTCCACTACTTTATCTTAGAATTTTCTTTCACTGGCTTTCCTCATTCTCCTGTTGATTGGAGCTAAACTTCTGGGCTCAGAGAAGGCAATAGCTGTGTGTTGGAGGGGGGATAGGGAGGTTGGTATGGCAGGGAGGTGGGAACCATTGTGATTTGTTATGCTGACAAAGGAGAATTGAGGGAGATCAAGTTTAGAAGAACTGACTGGAGGAGTACCTGGAAAAGAAGTGGAGTTCAAGTTCGGCTCCTGTTAGATGGTGTCCTTCTACTTCACACATAGCTCCGTCCCTAGCTGCTACTTCTAATCCTCTTGTTCACTTTAGCACATGTTATTTCTTAGCACTGGAGAATTATTTTTCTGGGAGGAGCCTTAGCTTCCACAGATGAGGATATTTAGGCCCAAGATTTTTGCAACTCACTGGCTTAGGCAGGACTGTAACCCTGATTTGCATGTACTTGATCCCATGCTTTTTTCATCACATCAAGCACCTACTGTGTGCAGAAGGATTTCTCTGGGGTAGCTGTTAGTGATGATGGAGCCCCTGGTGTCTGGGTAGTGACAGGACAGAAAGGATGGAGAAAATGCTCAGGCCTGGAGGGTTTTTGCTTTGACTTAGATTCTGTCCTTCTTATTCAGCTGCAGCCCCCTGTTGGGAAACAACCCCCAGCCTCCTGGTTGAATGGGGGAGGAGCGTAGATAGATGGGGTGAATCTCTCAAGACTGAAGATGGTCTGCTTTGGAGGGTTGAAGGTTGCAGAGAAGTGAGGGAGCTGGCTGTTAGAGTGAGGGTTCAGAGTACTCACTGAGGATAAGGCCAGGGGAGAGGGAGAGAGAAAGGAAGAAGAGGACTTTCTGGCCCTTTGACTCAGGAGCTTGAAACAGCTTTTTCCACTGACTCAGTGTGGTTGCCCTGGTAACGGGGTGGTTGTTGCTAGGCACAGGGAGCAGGCTCACCATCCAGAGTCCTTGGATGTGAAGTGTGCAGGAGGTTGTCATGTCATCTAAGAATCCAGTCTGTGGATCTCAGATGGCAGCTTTTTCTTTCTTCCTACCCACCCCCAAGTCCTATCTGCTTTCCTTATCTGCCCTGCTGATTCTCTGACCATATATGTCATTTTTTGGTCTCCAGGAATGCCGCAGCCCTGAGAGCAGCCTCTTCTAGGGTTGGACAAATGGGTTGGATTAAAACCGCCTCCCTTACCCATCTAGTGAGCTTTTGGTGAGAGCGAGAGGTGATTCGCATAGGACTGAGGACACCTACTATGGCCAGGTCCCAGACTGGGGAAACCTGATTTCAATGTCAGCTCTTCTTCCTCCCTCCTACTTGTCTGTGCTTGACCTTAGCTTAGCACTCCAGATATCACTAACCACTCCCTTTCCCATCTGTGTCCTCTAATTTTTTTTTTTTTGTAGTTGTAGATGGACGGAATGCCTTTATTTTATTTGTTTATTTTTATGTGGTGCTGAGGATCGAACCCAGTGCCTCACATATGCTGGGCAAGTGCTCTGCCACTGAGCCACAGCTCTAGCACCATGTGTCCTCCAATTCTTAGGGTAGTCTGTTCACCTTTCCACCTTGAAAGTGGTATGTGAAGCCTCCCACAGGTCTCAACATGGAGACCTGCAGATTTGTCTACTGAGACTGGCAGGCAGATTCCATTCCTGTTGCTGTTTTCTGTCATGGGGCAAACCCAGCTGGGCTGCTCAGCCATGGTCTTTTTTCTGGGACCCTGTCATCTCTGGCCATCTCCTCTTCCTCAGGCCAGTGGGGAGGGGTGGAGAAGATAGGATCACAGCCAGCTGTTTTCATGCATGGCCTTTGGAAATCCTTAGATTCCTTAGATTCTTGTAACATCCACTGTGTAACTGCTGGGACCCGCAAGGCTTTTGTACTCCAGGACCCCTGAGGAAAGGGACAGGTACCTCTGCCCTCCAAAGCTAGGACTGCACCTCCAGGCCAGTTGGGTGGAAAGCAGCTCAGGACCTGGCATGGATCTTCCCATCCAGCTGAGGACCTGAGGAGAGGTGCCAAGCTGTGCCATCCTCTACCCCAGCTGCCTTTCCTGGCAACATGCTCCATGGAACTCGTGGCAGGATGAGAAGTGTTGAGGAATAGGGACAGGGAGCTGGGAGAGGGAACAGGGAGCAGGAGGGCTTGCAGTAAAAATTATGAAAGGTGGGGCTGGGATTGTAGCTCAGTGGTAGAGTGCTTGCCTCACATGCGTGAGGCCCTGGGTTCAATCCTCAGCACCACATACAAAAAAATAAAATAAAGACATTGTGTCCATCTACAACTAAAAAAATATGTTAAAAAATTATGAAAGGTGAAAAGAAGGGGTTACTGACCCCCCCCCACCTTTTTACCTCTCGCAGGTTTGCCTCCGGGTTCTGCCACGAGGGATAGGTTTTGTCATGGATCCGCTCTCAGAACTGCAGGATGACCTGACCCTTGATGACACCAACCAGGCTCTGAACCAGTTGAAGTTGGCATCCATTGATGAGAAGAACTGGCCCTCAGATGAAATGCCAGACTTTCCCAAGTCAGGTGGGCACCACGAGATCTTGGACAGCTATAGGCACCTTGGAGGGGGAGACCCCCTTCCTGCTGAAGGGAGAGCCCAAGGGGGCAGCATGGGAACAAGCAGACAGCCCCAGGGTTGGGCCAAGAAAACAAGCTTTCCTGAGGGGAGGACCGGCAAGGGTGCATCAGGGAAAGCACTGTATCAGCCACCTGGATTTATCCCCTGATTTTGTCATTTCCTCAGATGACTCCAAAAGCAGCTCCCCAGAACCAGTCACACACCTGAAGTGGGATGACCCTTACTACGACATTGCCCGGCACCAGATTGTGGAGGTGGCAGGTGAGCACACTTAGCTCTGCACCTTTTTCCTCATGGTCTGTGCTCCTGGTTGAAAGAAGCTTACCCCTTATACCATGGCGGGGGGTCTGAGGGGCATGCTGGTGTCTACTTGTGGTTTGGCCCCAGTCCTTGGAGCTCCTCAGCACATGTACCTTTCTTTAAAAAGCACAGGCTTGATTGTGATTGCCACTTGATACATTCACCTGTCACTGCTCCCTGATCTATGGTCCTGTTGTTTCCGTTTGCTAATGATATATGGGAGGCAATATGGCCGAGTAGCTTTGAAGTTAGAAAGTGCTGGGTTTGATCTCCAGCTCTGCTCTCGAGCTCTTCCTCGCTGGGTCTCTGAAAGGATTACAATCTTGAAGGTATGTCAGGGCTTAGTGCTGAGCAGGAGCATAGTTGGCCCTGAGTAAGTGGCCTTGCCTTTCCCCTTATTCCATTCTCCTTTTTTTCCCTTCCTTCCCCTTGGCCCTGAGGTCAGCTTTTTTTTTTTTTTTGGATTGGAGATTGAACTCAGGGGCACTCGACCACTAAGCCACATCCTCAGCCCTTTGTGTTTTATGTAGAGACAGGGTCTCACTGAGTTGCTTTGTGCCTCGCCATTGCTGAGGCTGGCTTTGAACTTGCAATTCTCCTGTCTCAGCCTCCCTGAGTGCTGGGATTACAGGCGTGCACCACCACGCCCGACTGAGGTCAACTTTTCTAACCCATCAGTTATTGGAGAGGATGGGATGTGCCAGTCCCTCCTTGGGAACCATACCTCCAAGGATGTCTGGAATGGATGGAGCTTCCTTCCAGAAGTGCAGGGTAACATGGCTCCTGACGTATCAAGTTCCTGGCAGATGTATACCCTTCCCTGAATGGGTCTGAGCCCCTGCTGGGTCTCTGCCTTAGGAACTTTCCTCCTTCCTGTTCATAAGGCAGGACCCAGAAGAAACCTGGAGCAAGAGGTAGTGAGCAATGAATAAACTGGCTCCTGTCCTCAGGGTCCCACTGCTAGAAGAGGCAACCTTGAGGCTAGGCAGCTACAAGGTAGGGTGACAGCCTAGCCCTGCTCTGAGGCAAGGGGAGCCATGTAGATTGCAGCCCCTGGAGCCCAGAGTGGTACTGACTGAGGGACCCTGGGATGAGCCACATGCCTGGAGGCATCTGGCTCTGGGGAAGCAGCATGCTGGGCTCAACAGGGGTGGAGCAGTTGAATGGGTTGCCCCTAATGTCCAGTGTGTTTCTGTTGCCTGCTTTCATTTGTGCTGGGGGCCTTGACCTGACCTCTCTCACCCTTGGAGAAGCAAGGCTGAGAGTTTCTTCCTGGCCTGGTCCTGACCTGGGCCCAAGAGAGTCCCCCTGTGAACCTGGGTGGAATGTGGGGCTGTCCAACGTGAAGGAGTCTACCTTGACGGCCTCCTGGCCTACGTGATCCAGTCACAAGGCAGAGCTGGAGGAGGCTGCCCACCCACCTCCACAAGGGTTCTCTTGTCCCCACCCAGCAGAGCTGTAGCGTTTTTCTGTTTTCCCAGGGTGTGACGAGCCTGAGGGGGCCCAGTCAGGTAGGTGTTAGTCCTGATTCTCTGTGCTTGGCCTCTCTGGGTTCTGGCCTCTGGGTCTGTTGATCAGGAAGGGCTCTCGGTGGAGGCCAGTGGGGCTAGCTTAATTGCAGCCCCACTCTGGGAAACTGGGGGCTAGTGGTGCCTGGGAGCCGGGAGTAGCAGACTTTATGGGAAGCATGCTAGGGTGGAGGCTGTGTGGGGACACACCCAGAGCCCAGAGAGAAGGAGCTCCAGGGGACAGAGGGACCTTGTCCATATCAGGCCTGGCTCATGAGCTGGCTCAGGGACACCTGGGTGGTGGTGTCCCCATGTGCATGCCTCTCTGGTTGGTGAGAGTAATTTGGATTGGCATTGTCCAAGTGAGGCTGGTTTGATGAGCCCACAGTGATGTCCCTGGCACTAGAAACCAGAGAAAGAGCCCATGCAGGAAGGGTGAGTGGGCTGTGTCCCCAACTCCTCTGCAGCCTCTGTTGTCCCTGATAGCAGTGGCTGTCGTGCTCCTGGGTCAAACTGAACTCAGTGCCAGTGGGTTCTTTCCAGTGGTGTGCTGGTAAATATGTAACAGGAGGCTCTCTGGAAAAGAAAAACAAAGATCATTATTTAAAGCATGTGCAATTTCTATCACAGCTGGTTTCAAGCTACCAACATGATGTCAACTGGCTCGCAAAATTCCTGACAGTTTAACAAATGTGTGTCTCCAGCACACTGTAGGCCGCCAGTCCTAGCCCCCCCCCATGTCCTTGGCCTGCTGTGCAGGTTGTGGGTGCTGGGGCTGGTCTGGTGGTGCCTAAAATGCCTGCTGGAGGAGCTGTCCTGTTGTTGATTAACACCCAGGCCACCCTGGGAGAGTCCTGCCTGGTATCTGGGGAGTGCAGAGGCCTCACTCTTGGGGCCGTCTTGCTTCCTCACAGCCATGCCCTCCTTGTGGAGCTCTCTCCCCTGGTGCTCTGGCAACGGCAAAACTGCCAGCTTAGCCTCTCCCTTAAGTCTCCAGGGCAGAAGCTGTTTCCCTTCTGGGCCAGGTTGGAGTGTTCTGTGCCCTTCATGGCTTCTTGCAGCAGCAGCAGCTGTCCTGCCTGCTGCCAAGCGGCAGGCCATTCAAAGACTTGGGTGATGGACCCCACTTTAGGGATGAGAGGGTAGGGCTAGACCCTAAGGTTGCCCCTCTCTCATTCCATCTCTGTCTGGGAGTTTTGCCATCAGATGCCTCTCTGTGCCGTAGCGGTCCTCCATCTCCATCCCTGTCCTCGCTTCATTTAGTATGAGTGCCTAGAACAGTATCATACAGCTCTGCATCGAGGCCTGTAGTCAGTATTGAGCACCCAGTGAGGAAAAACCCACATTCCTTCCCTCAAGAAGCTTATAGTCGGGCTGGGATTGTAGCTCAGTGGTAAAGCGCTTGCCTTGCATGCGTGAGGCACTGGGTTCAATCCTCAGCACCACATAAAAACAAATAAATAAAGATATTGTGTCCATCTACAACTAAAAAAACATTAAAAAAAAAAAAAAA